>OV651813.1:50719557-50785451 GCA_927349885.1 Psylliodes chrysocephalus | reverse complement strand
TCAATCTAAAATAGTCTCAAAACGGATTCAGGGGTTCCCCAAAACGTAAAAATCATGATTCCTATACTTTCCTTATCTGGTAGGTACATATAGGAGAGTAAAAAGACAAGAAAACAATTTCATATTTCTATTAATTTTTTATAACATGTTACCATTGTATAAAGAACTATAGTATCTGATATGGTGGGGATGGCATCCCCAAAAAATCAAGTTAGAACTTTTTAACGAAACAGTTAAAATCTACGATTTTTTATTACTACAAACCCAAAATTTAAATTTTTTTATCAAATTTGTCAGAAAGTCCACAAAACAAATGTTTGAAAAATTTTATCAAAAAAAATTGAAATTTTGGGTTTGTATGTAAAAAAATCATAGATTTTTTTCAAAAAAATTGTAATTTTGGGTTTTTAATGTATAAAAAATCGTAGATTCCAACTGTTTTATTTAAAACGTTCTAACTTAATTTTTTGGGGATGCCACCCCCTCCATTTCCCTCTAGGGGATGGTGGTGGTAAGATTTTTATACAGAAATGTTGCAAATCACTTATAGTTTAAACATGTCAAAAATAAGATTTTTATGTCGTCAGTAACTATTTTTAAATGCCAGCCCCCACATCCGAACTCTGAAGATCATAGATTTTTTTCAAAAAAATTGTAATTTTGGGGTTTTTATTTATAAAAATCGTATAGACTTCAACTGTTTTATTTAAAAAGTTCTAACTTAATTTTTTGGGGATGCTCCCTCACCATATCAGATAGGGGTGGGAAGGGGTGAATTTTTTTAAAGCGATTTTTATTTTTTTGGGATAATACATCAATATAGCAAGTTTAGTTTCAATATTTCGATCCTAAATTCCCTATCCCCCAGAGCCGAACCCCAACCAATAATCCTTATAGAACCCATTGTGTTTACTTCAATATTAAGAATTCATTTATATTATTTACCAACCATCTGAAGGGTTTTTTTAATTACATTGTTACGCACCAGATTAAAGAAATAACCTGTTGTTTATAATTACTTATGATAAGTACTTAGGTAGGTACCCTTACCTACCTACCTATAGGTATATGTATTTTGAATTAAAAATACAATTTTTATCAACACTTAAGAAATGTATTATTATTGCTATTATTAATATTATATAATTTATTTTAAATTAATTCGGATAAAACCTGTAAAGGAAAACAAAAACAAAAAGCATATTTTCTATTTTATTAATTTCAAAGCAGTTATAAATTCACACAAATTTTTAATTCTAATTTTAAAACATTAATAGTTAACTAATTTATATCATAATCCTATATATCATTAAGAATGGGACATAGTACAACTAAAGATTATCTGATTAAAAATAAAACTATTAAACGAAATATGCTTAGGAAAAAAAAATACCCATTTTCGAAATGAAGGGTGTTAAAGTTGAAAAATCAAAAATTATTAATTGCTATAATATTTTTATTTTTCAGTATAATTTTATTGAATTCGGTAAACATTTTTGACACTTTTCAAAAACTAATTTAAACTATACCTAATTTAGTTTTCTTTATATAAATCATGTAGGTACTCTTGTTGGGAACTCGTCCTTTATTAACAGTAAAATAATTCAGTAATAAAACATAAACTCAACTCATTCACAATACCTACTACCCGTAAACGCACTAACAACGCACAATAATAAACAGAAAATAGTCTCAAATAATGAATCACATGAGTGAATGAGTGAATTCATCCAAGAGCTAAAAATAGCAATCCATCGATCGGTCCTCGTCATTCGGTAAAATTTCAGGTGGACCCTCAACTCCGCCCACTGCAAACGAATATCGACTTATCCATATTTACTACCGCCATCTATTTTAAAATTGGTCCTTAATTATCACGCTCTCGTCAAAATAATAGATTAAAGAAGCTATCAACTCCATACAACGACTATTTGGTTTTGTATATAAAAAATAAACGACCAACAATCAGCTCATTCACACTATGTTTACTTTCCTATCCTTATACAGATAGGAAAGTATAGGAATCATGATTTTTTTTCGACCTCCAGTTTTCGACCTCCAGTTTTCGACGCGCCAAACTTGATGACACATTTAGCGAGCATGCGCATTATGTGGAGCTATCAGTGTCATTTAGCATCTCGTCTTAGATATACCAACCCTGATCTTAATTTAAAAATTATACAAAACGCTATTTGTAATTTTAATATTAATTTACAAAGGTACATATTTTTTTAATTTTTTTTTACTGTTTCAATTTATTAATTAGTTATGTACAGGTATGTTAGAACTCCTTTCGTTTATATTTTATTTCTGGAAGACCCTGTAGAATTTAATTCCGTGTTAAAAGCAAACATGTTAAAGTCTCTTTTCTCAGAAGCCGGGACGTTGATACATGGTTTGCGAACAGTCTCATCTCTTTGATCAACAACTTATCTGACCGTTTAACCGGGATTCAATGTTTCTACCTCATTAAATCACCAGATATACATGGGGCTCCCTTTCAACTTTATTTTCCTGAAAAAGTGCTATTGAAAAAAAAAAGGAACGGCTGATTTGAATAGTTCCGTTGGTAACAGTTTATCTGGCATTTTAATAAAATATAGATTTGAATTTAATGGCATATACAATTCCATTTGGCAACATAGTTGAAATAGAGCTCAAAACTATAATCCCGAGTTTTATAATTTCGGCGAGATCAAAGAGTAGTGTGAATAGAGCCGAATTTGTAAGCAATAAATAAATTATTGTTTTTATGTATACCATATATATTATAAGTTTAGGCAATCAGAAATCTCAAATGATTTCTAAAACATATTAAAGTTTTGACTTAATTATAAATTCATGGAAGATCACTAAAGACAGTTAATAGTGATGATGATAACACCAAATTTAATTAATGAAATAATCACATTTAAAGGTCAGGTTTAAATTTTCTCTTTCTATATTAAACATAAATGAATTCCGTGTAAATGTTCAAAGAGGAAAAACCTGAGACAAATCGATTTTTGTTTTTAAAACAAACTTTAATATAAGAATTTTACCTTAACTTCCTTAGAGAGTAGCTACCCCTTATTTTTTAGCCGACTTCAAAAAAGGAGGAGGTTACCAATTCGTCGCGATATTTTTTTTTTTTTATGTATGTTCAGCGATAATAAAAAAGAGTAAATATCAATAAATTTCAGTGTACACAAATCTGAAATAATTTAGAAAATGTTAAAACAAACAGCGGATCATTTCTTGATAACAGTAGAGACCTCCAAGCATATATTTTCCAAAAGAGAGTCTTTCCTCCAGAGGTGGCTCATGGCCTAGTGGCCAGTTTCTTTTGAAACTGATACATATTACAACGACAGTGTCCTCGTGATTAGAAGCTAGATATAATGGGACTTCGGGGACCACAAAAAAGACGTGTTAACTGTATAAAGCAATTTTTATTAATTATCAATAACAAAGAATACCTACCCAAAAATCGAAACTAAGTGGGCGATTCGTGGACAAAAAACTGCCAAGTTTTCTCAGTGTTTTAGAGGTAGTTTAACGTCAAATATAGCTGTCAGTTTATGTAGTATAAGACGTTTGGTATATTATTCTTAGCGTTTTGAGAAAATTTCAATAGGTCTATTTAAAAGTAGTAATTAGATATTAGGTAGTTTTAAGGTTTTTATTAAAATAAAACAAATACAATGCGTTATTCGTAGTTGTGCTACAACTTCAGAACAAGGGATAACAATATTTAAATTTCCAGGAGATGCCATAAAATATTTACTGTTTAAATTTATTTGGATTATTTAAGTACTAATAAATATAATTTTGTAGAGCTCAACCCTGGTTAAAAGCTTGTAATCGTCAAGATTTAAATTTCATAATTCCTAGTGGCTTATCTTCATATAGATTATGTGAACAACATTTAAAAGGAAAATATTTTTCAAGCTGTACCCACAGTATTTCCCAACTGGAAACGAAGCTATGATATTCTCACTATCGATCTTCCAAAAAAAGGTAGTAATTGTTCCTGGTGTTTCGAACTAATATACATATAAAAATGTTAGTTTATCGGAGGTGGCGTTTGTTCTGTGATTTTAAACAGTGTTTAAAATGAAGAAATAAGTTATGGTACTTGAGTACAATTAAATGTTACACATTAAAAAATAAAATTAGCTAATACTACAGTCATTAGAACACGAGGAGCCGAGGCAAAACGATTGCTT
This sequence comes from Psylliodes chrysocephalus, assembly GCA_927349885.1. Classification (NCBI taxonomy): domain Eukaryota; kingdom Metazoa; phylum Arthropoda; class Insecta; order Coleoptera; family Chrysomelidae; genus Psylliodes; species Psylliodes chrysocephalus. Next base: position 50,781,243 of record OV651813.1, on the reverse strand, counting down.
AGATAGGCGACATTTTGACAGGGTCGTATCCAGAATCAATTAGTATAGCGTTATAAAAGTAAATAATGATAATTAAGTATAATTTTGGGTAATATTGTATTTTGTCTAGCCAAATAGAACTCAAAAACATAGGACAGAGGTTAGACTTTTCTCGCGATTGCCAAAAATGTATTTCTTAGTCTAACATAAAGAAAAAAATGAATATCACAAATATAGTTTGTTTATTATATTGCATGTTTTGTTATATGAAAAGAAAATAAAAAATACATGGTTAAAACAAAAAAAAAGAATCAGTTTGTACGACAATAATGCATATGATGTCCGTATCGTGAGGAAAAATCCACTTTAGTTTCACAGAATATTTTATATACCAAGAGTTACTTCACATGTGAAGCAGGTAAGAATTTGAACATGTTATATACAGAGGGTGTTCCTTAATGATGTTTCAATATTTTAACAGGGTTTTCTACCAATTTGGGTTCTCTCTGTTGAGATATTTAGGTTTCAAAATGGCAAAAAAATATGTTTTTATTTTTGTAATGTTGGTACACGTTATATCCTTTAGTTGAACTCCTCTTTGTGATGGTGTTTCTTTTTTCAGTTCATATTTCTAAAGACTTGAAATTAGCAACCTTTCTTTTTATTTCTTTCAGAACTTTTTTCTTTAAAAGCCAATGTTAACAAATTTTTAATAAGTTCTACTCGTGATTTAGGAAGTTTTTTCACTCTTGTATTTTTTCTTATATTCAAAACGTACAAATAATAAAAATAATTTATGATGGCGTTTTCTTTTTTACAAGAGAACCCATTCAAAAAGGGGAATCACAATTGCAAAATTTTATAAGGAAATATCCTATTAAATTGTTAATAAAATACCCTGTAAAATATTGAAACGTCATTACGAAAAATCCTGTATAAATATTATTTGGCAATGACTATCTTATATAATGTACTTATTATATTTGTTTATTCAATAATAATTTTCATTAATCGCGTCTTATATTAGAAATCAACAAATTCTTAGGGATTTTATTCTCAATAGAAGAAAATCCATTAGGAATTTGGGAGAAACTCTAACTAGTTAAAGTTTTAAGTGAAGTACCAGATGATTTAGGATTCATACTGGAAGAGTTGTGTGAAGCCTAATATTTTTCTTTTTATCTTTTAGGTGCTTTTGATATTCAACAAGATGGATTAAAGGTTAATTTCATGGGATAATTGTATTCCTGTCAGTAATACATCTCCTTTACTTACTTCCTTTTTCAATCCCAATACAGACGCAAACGCCTTCATCGTTGACGTTTGACAGTCCGAGAAAAAATAATTTGAGGTTAAAAATAAGAAAGCTACGGAGAAAGTTCAAGACGCTGAAAAAGACAACCAACTCTCAAGGACAACTAAAAGACTTTTTGAAAATGTTTGACATATTTTTAGACAAACCTTTAGCAAAAATTGTAAAGGCAAAAGGCGATATAGTGAAAAATACAAAAAATTTGGGACCTCGAGCATATGCTTTTTTGGAAAAGTTACTGTATATGCCATCTAAACAAAGCGTCCAAATAATGATAAAAGATTTAATACCAAAAGCTGGTTTACATAATAAAGAGGTGTTCGAGGTCTTAAAAATAAAAGTAGTGGCAATGTCTGGGCAGGATAAACATTGTAGTATCTGTTTGGATGAAATATCTGTAAAATGTAGTTTTTGATATTTCCAAAGATGAAATTATTGGTCTCTATGACATAGGAGATAAAAAAGAGCCTTTGTTGGCTGAACATGCATTAGTAATCATGGCGAGAGGATTGTATTCTAATTGGAAAGTGCCATTTGCTTACTTTTTTGTCGATTCAGAATTTGAGGGAACTAAATTACTCCCAGTTGTAAAAAACTGTATTCTAAAATTATTTGAATGTAGATTATCTAGTGACAGATAAGCAGACTCTTAGGCGTTACTAAATCCGGACCACAATTTTCAACCCGGTGAAAACAAATTTTTTTATATATTTGATCCTTGTCATCTAATTAAGGCGACTGGAAACAACCTAATAAATAATTCATTTTCTTTTAATAACATGACAACGTATTGGAGTTTTATAGAAGCTCTTTATAATTATGATAAAAATAATACTTTTAAAAGTGCACCCAAATTAACTGACACTCACATATATCCAAATAAATTTTGACAAAATAAGGGTAAAATTAGCCACACAAGTTTCGAGAAACACTGTCAGCATTGCAATGAATACTTGTGTTAGTTTAGGAATTCTTCCACAGGCAGCTGCGGGCATAATAACATTTATTGTCAAATTTGACAAACTTTTTGATATGTTTAACGCTGTTGATTAAAAAAAGGGTAATCCATATAAAAATGTGTTCACAGCTTCCGATGAGCAATTATCATTTTTAAATGAAATGGAAACTTTAATAAACAGTTTTAAAATATGTAATGAAAAAGGGGAGGATGTAACTTCAAAATCCAACAATTGCTGGATTATAAATGCAATACAGAAGCTCTGCAATAAGTTTTTACTGGCTGATTTTAAACATATAAAAACTAGAAGACTAAATCAGGATTGTCTTGAGAATTTTTTTGGTACGATCAGACAGTGGCAACATCTATTCAATTTAAAAGAGCATTTAAAAAAAATGTTTGTCAACACTCACAAAGAACTTCAATACTAACTCCCTTGAATTTTCTATATACAGGAAACCTACCCAAACAGATCACTTAATACCCTTTAATTTCAACCACCCCTTTCAACATAAAATGTCAGCCCTTTCTTGTTATGTACATAGACTAATTAACATACCCCTCTCGATAACTAATTTCAAAATTGAAACCAACTTACTTAAACAACTAGCAGTTAACAACGGTTTTGGACCTGAGATAGTAGATAATATGATCAACAGAGTTCTCCTTAAAAACAGAAGAAACTTAGCATTTCCCGTCACACAAACAAGTGACACCTCAATTTACAGATCTTTACCTTATTTCGGGAACGTTTCCTCTGATATTGCAAAAATTTTACAAAATAATGTTCAAAATCTTAAAATTTCCTTTAAAACTCACAACACTATTAAAACTCTATTATCAAAATCCAAAGACAAGATTGACAAGTTGTCGAGAAGTGGTATTAATAAATTACATTGCAATAGCTGTGAAGCTACTTATATAGGTATAACCATCAGGCCTCTAGAGACACGCATCAAGGAACACTTATCGAGACCTGAAAAATCTAATTTTGGACATCACATTAAATTTAATAATCATAGCTTCTCTCCTACATCAAACAAAAAAATTTTACATAGTGTTCCAGTCAACAACTTTAGGAAGATGGACCTTCTGGAGGATTTAGAGATCCTTTGTGAAATGAACTTGAATCCCGATTATTGTTTAAACACTCAAATTCACCTAAATTGTAATTATAATCCATTATTTAAAGCCCTCTGGGAATCCCAACATTTCAATTAAAATAATAAATCCATTAATAATCATAAACCCCTAACTTATTAACATCTTTAAATTGTAATTAATTCACTTTTCAGTTATTTCTAAATTTCATAATTGTTAAATTCACTAGGTAACTAATCAGGAGGACCCGCTATTTGTTTTGGAGTCTGACCCTAACCTGGACTACAATTATTCCTATTCACCGTGAATACTCGGTTAGGTAACCCAGCACACAGCTGTGTCGTAAAAGGCGAAAAACGTGTCTTTGTACCATCTTTGTTACTGCCTACTATGGATCTAGGTAGTAATTTGCCTTTTCTATACCCCTTTCACTTTTCGGCAAAATTCTCTCTCTATTCTTATCTTTTTTCTAATTTACCCTTCACTCTTACTAATAGCCATGTATGGATCATGGTCTAGTCACGTCTATCACCTTCAAGTTCTCTGGCCTAGTATGGATCTAGAGTCATTGCCGTTCCTCTACTCTAAAAATTCGAAGCTCCAATAGTTCCCCCAAACCATTATAATAAGTCTCTCTGGACCGCTGTGTGGATCATGTCCTGCAAAAACTTATTATACCCTTTCCAACTTTTCAACCATTGTATTATTTTTGAATAAGTATAGATCACATGGATCGGTTAACTCCAGAACCAATGTCGAACACTCTCTCCTTACGCCTATGTCATGTGTCTGTCTATGTGTCATTTGTCCACTGTCTAATAGGTACGATGTACCGTTAAAATTTAAATTTTTTTAACTGATAATGTATTTGCAAAATACGAAATATAAGGATGTGTTTTGCTAATTTTCAACACTCCCTTTTTCAAAAATGTATTCAATGTTTTAACCTATGTTATTTTTTTTCAATTTTAACTCTGGATAGATATCTATTGATGTATGGTAATTCTTTCACCCTTACTTCTCGTATTAAATTTTAAACTTTGTAGGACGGCCTGAAGATGACAATGTTTTGTCGAAAGCGCTAGCCAAATTGTATTAAATATTTATATATACACACTTGAGTACTCAATTCCTCAATTCAACCCAATCATTTAATAAGTATATAGTTTACACTTACACTGTAACGAGTAAACTCTAAAAAGGCGTTTTCTAATATTCATCGATGCCATCGAGAAATCATCAAAACTGTTCTTTTATTCATCAAAAATTTTTAGATGCTTAGAGCATATAAGACTAGAGGTGTTTCTCAAATGGGTGTGTTATGTACTGAGGGGGGTAACCCCTTCGGTGTTAGGTACACGACGCTTTATGATTGGCGAGGTAGGTACACGACGATTTATGATTGGGGAATTTAAATATCGCGCGTGTTTGTGATAAATGACATTTCATTAGACGTCTTGTTTTCGTTTTTAAAAAGTTCGTTTTTGTAGCTAGATAAATTTAAGGAATGAAAAATTAACTTTTTAAAAAATTTTATTTTACTTAACAAACGTTTTACTCTGATAAAAAATAAGGAATGACAATTTTACAATTTTACATATATTTATAAGTTAGCTTGTGCTGACGAAGCAGGTCGAAGACCGGCTTGCAAGCTTGCACTTAGAGTTCATATAACTCCTCCCCTGTTAGATGAAGGCTTCGGGTTCTTCAGAAGTCGAAGGCTGAATAATTTTGGGTTCCGTTTCTTTTTTTGAATAATTTCTTCATGTTTGTTTTTCCACAAAAACAAACAATGGTTAGGATCGCCAGGGTGCTGATAAAAGACCATTGAAGCCAAGTTTCTGATTTTGGTTCATCGATGTCATCTATGGATAATTGACTGATTATTCATTATTGACTTTAATGAATATTTGGAACAAGTGTTGAATAGGTGGCTTCTTCATCTTTGATGAGGGCGGCAATGCAAAGGTCGATTTTAGTTTCTAACTTTTCTTGTTGACAAATGTAGTTTTCCTCAAGAGGGATGCAGATATCTTCCATATATTGGTGTTTTTCGTCAGTCAGAGCCAAATAAGGTTTTTCGGGTATGATAATGGTATCGTTTTTGGTAGGGATTGGGTAGAGGTGAAAATATTGGAATAATTTTGGAAAAACGAAAGGGATTTCTATGGCAAAAATTATTTTATCATTTGTGAAATAACAATTAGTGAACATTATGGAATACCAAAAATTTTTTTTTTTTGTCTATATTTAAAATTTCGTTAGTTTTGTAAATATTTTTATGTTTTATTTATTTTCTATATTTTCTAGAAAATTAATAATTCTAATAATTATTATAAACATTTGATTGGAATATGTAGGGGATTTATAATTTCCAATATATTATGAAATTTTTTTTTTGATTATTGATTATTGAATTTAAAGTTTTTGAATATTTACATAATCAATAACTAGAATTTATTAGGTAATTCATTAATAATAGTCCTAAATAATCATATTTGTTTCTCGGAGATAATAAGTGAATAGATTTTTTACAATTCCTGGAATTGTTAAATGTTTCGTGTGAGTCTTCTGTCTCGGTAATTTGAGAGGTAAGGGATTGTATGTCTATGTCATGTAAAAAGATATGTTAGTAATAATGTATGTGAAACTAAGTTTACATGGAAGAATACTGATACCAGTAATTGTTATCTCTTGACTTTTAGTTTTCGTCATCAGATTCAACAGTATTAGAAGGGTCATTGTCATTAGTATCGGCGTCGTTTTGTCTTTCTATAGAAGAAAACGGTTTCTTAAGCTCCTTTATATGAATAATATATTTTTTATTTTTACTATTTTCAATTTCTACTTTATTTCTCTCTAATAACTTCGTTATAGTAAATGGTCCAATAAACTTATTATTTTTCTTATTTCTATAGTATGGATTTTTCTTATAAACTACTTGATTAACCTTAAATTCTACATTTTCATTACCATTTACATTATGCTTACTAATTAATTTTTCTTTACCTTTAACTAAAGATTCATTAACTTTATTATATACATGTTCTATTTTATCTTTATGATTTTGGACATAACTTGAAAATAACTCTTTAGGCATAAAAATTTCTTCAGGATTTCTGGAATTTGTATGTCCGAATACAAGTTCGAAAGGTGTGAAACCAGTCGCACTGTGTATTGAGCTATTATATCCAAGAATGGCATAATTAATTAAATCATCGTCATTAGGGTACAACTCTTTTAGGATTCGTAAATGTTCGATCAACGTTGAATGGAATCGTTCAATAATTCCATTCGACTCATGGTGACCGGGTGTGGTAAAATGTGTTTTTATTTTATGTAAATTTAGAAGTTCACGAACTGTATCATTTTTAAACTCTGTACCACTGTCTAGGACAATTGTTTTAGGTATACCGAAACTTGCAAAATATTTTGTTAAACCGTCACAAATGTTTATTGCTGTTTTTCCGGGAATAGGGATAGACTGAGCAAATTTTGAAAAAGGATCAATTATTGTTACGTAAATCTTTTTATTATAGTGAAAAATGTCTATATGTAATATTTCAAATGGTTTTAAGGGTGTTTCAGTTAAATTTAGTGGTACATAGGGATTTTTTCGAGCATATTTAGTTCGCTGACAGATGTCACAAGAATTAATATATGAAGTGATTGTTTTTTGCATATTTGTCCAATAATAATTTCGCTTTAAATAATTTAATGTTTCCTCAATACCTCGGTGATTAGTTTTCCCTTCATGATGATTTTTTATTAACATTATTTGTTCATCGGTATCTTTAATAGTATTTACTAAACGTGTACACATGACTAATTTTAAAATATCCTTTTTAAATATTTCTGTATATATTTCATTAAATTGAGGTACAAATTTTCTATCATCAAAATATATATGATAGGTTTTATTAGGACCTAAATAATTTTTTAGAAAATCTATTATTTGTTTCCGATTATTTTCTAATGGTAATTTTAAGGTTATAATTTTTTGTTTATTATAATTTTCGGTTTTAACAACTATTTGTTCATTATTGTGTTTAAAAACTAAGATTTGATTATTTTTATTGTTAATTATTTCGTCTAATATGAGAATGCCATCATTTTCGACTTCTTTCGAAAGTGAATGTGGAGTCTCATCAGAATCAGATTTATTTGGAGGTTGTATTTGAATATCTGAGATTATTTTTATTTTTGATTTATTTTTTTGTTTATAACTAGGGCCAGCTTCTTCGAAATCTTTATCAGAAATGTAATTATTGGGGTTTTCGGCTATATTTTTTAAAATTTCTAAGCTTTCTATATTTATATCACCTGGGTTATTATCTGTAGATTCAGTTTCAAGATCATTTAATTTAATTCTACTTAAAGCATCTGCATTACTGTTTAGTTTGCCTTTTTTGTAAACTATTTTGTAATCATACTCCTCCAATTTGAGGCGCCATCTTATTAATTTTGAATTGGGTTCCTTCAAATTGAACAGCCAGACTAACGGGCGATGATCAGTTTGAATAGTAAAGGTTTTCCCAAAGAGATATGCACGGAAATACTTGCAGGCCCACACAATTGTCAGAAGTTCTTTCTCTATTGTGCTGTACCTCTGTTCCGTTTCGTTAAGAGTTCGTGACGCGTACGCCACTGGTTTATCCTGACCTACGATACCTTGAGATAATACTGCACCGAGGGCAACGTCTGATGCGTCGGTGGTTAGTATAAAAGATTTTGAAAAGTCAGGATACTGAAGAATCGGACTATTACATAAAATTTTCTTACAAGTGTTAAAACATTCAATAAAATTTTGATTGTGAATTACTTTCGCATTCTTTTTCAAACAAATAGTCATAGGTTTTGTAATATTGGCGAAATCTTTAATGAATCTACGATAATAGCCTAACAGACCCAAAAAGGATTTTATTTCTTTTTGTGTCCGTGGAATTGGGAAGTTTTGAACTGCCCTTATTTTATCGGGGTTAGGTTTCACTCCCTCAGGTGTGATAACGTGACCCAAATAAGCAACTGTTTTCTGTAAAAACTCAGATTTATCCAATTGAATTTTGAAATTTGCTTTTCTCAACCTATCAAATACATCTCTAACTCTAGAAATATGTTCTTGTAAAGAAGTGCTAAATATTAAAATATCATCTAAGTAAACAATGCAAATGACATTATTTAATCCTCTTAGGACATTGTCCATGACCCTTTGAAAGGTCGATGGAGCATTTTTAAGTCCAAACGGCATACGAGTGAACTCGTAGTGGCCATCGAGAGCCGTAAATGCCGTCTTTGGTATGTCTTGTGCATCAATTTCTATTTGATGATAACCAGACGCTAAGTCTAAGGTTGTAAAATAATTCGCTCTACCTAGCTTATCTAACATTTCCGTAATGTTAGGTATAGGATACTTATAACTAATACTTTTCTCATTTAACTTCCTATAATCTATAACTAAGCGATAATTTTGTTCACCTGTCTTATTATTGAACTTTTTTGGGACAACCCATATGTTAGAACTAAAGGGACTGGTGGAAGGACGAATTATTCCTTGTTCAAGCATTTTATTAATTTGTTTACAAACTTCTTGTTTGTGAACTTCTGGGAAACGATATGATTTACAATAAATTGGTTTATCGTCAGTTAAATTAATTTTATGTTTGACTTCATTAGAAAAGCTCAAAGGAATACTTTCTGAATAAAATATATCCCTGTATTCAAAACATAAATTTGAAATTGCTTCTGTTTCCTCGTCATTGCAATGATCTAAACTTAATTTATTTAGGTTATTTTTTAAAATATTATCTAAATTTGGATCAATATTTAAATTTTCGGTATTTTTTATAAAATTTATTTCGTTAATATTTAATTCATGTACTATAAAAGGTTCTGTAATTGTAATTTTAGATGGTTTAGTATTATGGTTCGTTATTGTAGTAAATGCAAAGAAATTTTTTATGTTTACAATTCCGTCGTGTGTCTCCAGATTGTCGTCGAAAGTTATCTTGTCAAGTAATCCGATACCTTCCTGCTGATAAACTGGCAACTTAACTACCATTTCGGTGTTTCCAGGAATTATTATTGAATAATTATTTAATTTTTGTTTTTGATTTATTTTAAGTACATTGTCAAATTCTAAAGGAATATTAGTATAGGGTGTGATTAATAATTTGGCATCTACATTTATTATTGCTTGAAGTTTTTTTAATAAGTCCATTCCTATAAGCCCTTGATATTTATCATTAAAATTAAATATATAAAATTTATGTGTACCTTGTACGAATGACTGCGCCAGATAAATTTAAGGAATGAAAAATTAACTTTTTAAAAAATTTTATTTTACTTAACAAACGTTTTACTCTGATAAAAAATAAGGAATGACAATTTTACAATTTTACATATATTTATAAGTTAGCTTGTGCTGACGAAACAGGTCGAAGACCGGCTTGCAAGCTTGCACTTAGAGTTCATATAACTAGCTACAGAAGACAATTTGGACAAAGTGCTTCTTTTATAAACTTTTTAAGTGTGTCTTTATAATAAAATAAGTGCTAATCATGCCGAGAGCTTGTATAGTTTGCAATAATAAATTCTAAAAAGGATCCTGGTTGACGTTTTACAAGTAAGTATTTTATATTTCATAAACGTAACTTAAAATGGGAAATGGGCAAATTAATAAGGAAACATGTTTATAGAATGTTCTTCATTTGAGCATCACTGCAACTGGTTGCATTAGACAGAAAATAATTGTTTTCTTTGCGATATAGTGCCTAATTTATTAGTATTTTTGTTTACTGTAAAATGGATTAGATACCTATTTTTATTTTACATATTTATTTCCCATTAATTTTTTTTTTTACTTATTTTAGATTTTCTACTGATCTCACAACCAAACTGGCTTAGTGTCAAGTGCTTAGTTTGAGTATTAATAGCATGCCTAAAAACACATGTCCATGTTCAGACTATTTTTCAACTGAACAATATTGTGAAGGTAGCAATAGATAAATAAAAGGAGCTATACCAAAATCTGTACCTGTACCTTGCTTTAGAAATGTGTAAGTTTTTTCAATATAAACTTTCGAAACACATTTATTTCCTTATTTTGTTAAATGGTAAATATTTTAGTATTATTATTACATTATTGTTTACAGGCCAACATTGGGAATTTTGAAGTTGGAAAAGAAAGCGCGGTAGAAGGCTAATGAAAAGGTATGATTAGCTCTTACATTTTCATAAATCAAATAGGTGCTGGTATTGGCCTTTAGAACTTATAAAATTTAATAAAATGTGTATCATTAATATATCGGCACAATAAATTTTTATGTTCATTTCATTTGTCGGGATGAGAATAAGCAACACAGGGAACTTCAATCTTTTACTCCCTCTAAAAGACAAAAAATTGTTCAAAATTTGGTAAACTAATCACCTAAAATCACAATGTCTTTGGAAGCTCCCATTTATCTAAACTAACTGCTTCTGAAGGAAAAAAAAAACTTACAAAAAAATAAATAAGATTTTTTAAAGTCAAATAAGATACTTTCTCATAAAATCAAACATTATTATGATTTCAGGAAAGCAATGCCTGAGAAAAAAATTCTAAGTTATTTTTTGATAAAAAATTAGCTCTTCTCTAAAAGAAGATTCTAGCAAGTTTCAACAAACTCAGTCAGTTGAAGTAAAAGAAGCTATTGTGCTCTGCTTGTAAAGTTAATACATACGTCTATTACGCATAGTAGTATACCTACTGTATTTTATATTATCTTCTGTATGTGTATATTGTATCTATAGAGTATTTAGTTTTGTGTCATTATTTTAAAATGTTTTATTCTCTAATATAGGGAGTCAAATTTAACATTTTTTACCTGAAAATGTGTATGATACGATATTTTTTTCTGTATTATTCCCACTCTATATGTAATTTGTTTTTAACTGTTGGGTGGTGTACTAAATAATTAATAAATAAATTTTATGGGAATTTTGGTAGCATTAATGTTTATTTCGTTTTTTTATGTTTTATAAATAGCTTACTTCTACATACATATATTACATCTAGGTACAACCAATAACTATGATTAAATTACATTGATTAATAATTTTATTATAAAATATGTACATTTATTATTATTACTAATAAAAATAAATTATTGTTATTTGTTTTTACTTATCTTTTATTTGCTCTATAAAAAAAAATCAGTTTCTAAATTATCTACTTGAAATAAAAAAAAATAATGTGTGGCCACGAATCCATTTGAAAGCATACAGTTTCAAAACTTATATCTACAATTAAAAAAAAGTTTTCAATCCTAAACGAACATATAGTCCTTTTAGTAAAACATGTATATAATACAGTGTATAACGAAAGCTTAAGCTAAATAAAAAGGACACTAAATATTCTTAAATAAAATTGTTTCTCTTAGTGCCAGTCTTTTTCACCTTGGAGTAAGGTTCGATAACTACTTGCTGATTAAACTATAAGATATTGTGCTCTAATCTGTCAAGTAAACATACGTGTAACTTTACTCAGAGGTGAAAAAAACGGCCCTTAATCATGTGAATCAATTATCTAAATTATTAGTTATTGTGACATTACACTGCATAAATGGTAAACATAAATATGAACCCTTTCAAACCGTACGCCATTGAGAATGGAGTACCTACCCCTCTCCCCTCACTTTTAAAGTGTTGACCCCACTTATACATAACAAAATACATTAAATGATATCTCTAGTCTTATATGCTCTAAGTTTAGATGAGTCTGATGAGTCATACATCAAATTCCTAAATTCAACCTAATTCTCAGGTGGCTGTCACCAAATCCATCGGCTCGATTATGTTGACGCACTGACGGATCACGTGACATAATCTTAAATTATTATTATTAAACAAAAAAAAATAGGAAAAAGTCTCTCAAATTTCTCAATAATATGAATAAAGAAACTCACTGCGTTTTATTAAAACAACCTCTAAGTGGGCTAACTTTTAAAATAAAATTGTCAGCTTTAGATATAGGTACATCAAGCAAATGAAGGCAAGTACATATTTTTTCAATTATTGTTTCACCCATATTTGTCTTTAGTTTTTATGCTCATCAAAAAGTGTTCGAATTGTTTGTTTTCATTAAATAAAGACAGTTTGACAGGTAAGATTACAAAATCACAAATGTCAGTCGTTCCTAAATAATTTTCATCTTTATCTAAGTTTTCATCAAATAAAAATCAGGATTCCAGCAGTCGGTCATTTATTGGTCACGTGATCCATCATCAGTACATCATTTTGTTGAATATTAGAAAACACCCAAACAAAAAAAAATATTAAAAAACTTTCAAACCTGACAAGTGTGTCAAGTAGATTTTAGGGTCTATTTGTCAAATCTGAGTTTTTAAGGTCAAGTAGATATTAGGGTCCGTCTTAGTCCATCTGTTTGTCAAATCCACATACTTTGATTTTCTTTTACTATACGGAGAATGGTCGCACTGCGCAGCTTTCTGAGTGCCTTTTAAAAGGAGATAGAAAACTCCGCCATTTTGATCCCTTATTACGTGTTGCCTACATCTTGGCGCAATATTTTTAATAGGTGCGTTTTAATCATCCGCTTCTGCTTCGGAATTGTCGGTTTTCTTGTTTTAATCTGACAGGTTAAAACGACTAAACCGGCAATTCCAGAAGCAGAGTGGATGATTAAAACGCACCTCATATTTTGCTTGCTGCTGTCAGTGTCAGTGAATATTATTTTTGGAGTTAGTTTATTGCTAAAGAATCAGTTAGCTCACTCGAACCAGTTGAAAGTTCCAAAATAACATCCACTCCAGGGATACAAATTCAGGATACGCAGAAGACTGCTGTTTTATTATAGGCGGTTGTCATATATTTGTATTATCTGAGTTGCGCAGTGTATAAACTGGAACATTGAGATCAAAAGTGCCGACGCAGAGTGAGCGATCTGATTCTTTAGCTATAAAATGTGGCATAGGAATCAAAATGGCCGCGCCCTATGTTGGGCGTGTCGGACTTCTCTCTTGCACCGTACAGTAATCAAAGTATGTGGTCCAATCTGAGTTTTTAAGGTTAACATCAACTTGACAAGTTCGTTGTTTTAAGGTTAACATTAGTTGTCACTTTTTAATTTGACAACTCTCATGGAGAGGCGAAATTATTCAAAGCGAGGCTTGTTGAGTGCCTTTGTAAAAATATCAGCTACTTGCTTCTCTCCTGCTATGTGTCGAACTTCAAATATTGCTTCCTCCACTTTTTTTCAAATTAAATGGTAACACACCTCTATGTGCTTTAACGACTTTTGATAGAAAGAGCCTCCTCCACAGTAGCTGGTTCCTCCACACAAATCATTGCACAAGCATCATATATACTTGGCTTTCATATGTTGGTCCTGTATCGAAGATTCAAACCTTCTAGAGTTTCTAAAGGTATCTTGACATCCGCTGACGTCGAACTGCTTTAAGGACTGTTCTCGAGATATAAGTTTTTGATTTCTTGTATCTCACTGCTTTCTAATGGTTCAGTTTTCTCGTCAATTTCATAACTGATTTCAATACTTGTAGGAAGTACTTCTTCATCCTTGAAAACTACATCTCGACTAAGGATAACGTCGTTCTCTTGTGACACCTATATTCGCTATCCATCTTTATTGTCACAGTAGGCAACAAATATTCCTTTTTCAGCCTTCTTGTCCCACTTTCTTCGTTTTTGTTTTGGTACGTGAATAAAACATTGGGTCCCAAATATTTTGAAATGGTCTACGGGGGTTGTTTACTAGACCATAGCATTTGGGGTTTTACTTTTTACAGAAGTTGGTCCAGATCTATTTAAAACATAAGCAGATGTGTTTACTGCTTCCGCCCAAAGATTTTTAGGAAGACTTTTAGCGTGTAGCATTGTGCGAGCTGCTTCTACCAAAGTTCTGTTTTCTCGTTCCGCAATAACATTTTGTTCTGGTGTATATGGCATTGTAACCCTATGTTTAAAACCGTACCTAACAGTTAACTTCTTTATATTTTTCTTTTTTATTTTTATTTTCTGACTTTTCTTTTAAAAAGTATACAGTGCGATATCTAGTAAAATCGTATTTAAATACTAAATAATATCTAGCGCCACCAATAGATTTAACAGGCATCGGTCCACAGATATCGGAATGAATAATGTCTCCAGGTTTTTCTGATCTATTTGTTCTAGTTTTAAAACTGAGACGATCTAATTTGCCATACATACAGGAATCAAACCACTCTTGATCAGCATGCACTTCAATACCACGACTTTTTAAAAAATTCTGTACGTGTCTTTTGTTTTGGTGCACAAGTCGTTCGTGCCACAATTGAAGGCTGTTTGTAGTGACGATTTGTACTTTAGCTTGCTTTTCGGGACAGGTTACTCTAATGTACATCCAGTATAATGAGCTTTATCTAACTCCAGTGGCAACAACTTCACCGTTTTTAACAAAACTGCAGGTATTTTTATTTAAACAGGAAGTAGTGTTTTTATCTACAACTGCAGATATAGAGAAGAGGTTTCTTTCTACTTCAGGATCATACCAGACTTCTTTTAGATAATTTTTAACCCATTTTCCCTTGACAAACATCTCAACATTAATGTTTCCAAAACCAAGAGCTTTCATACTTTGGGCCATTTCCAACAAATACTAACGGTGAATGACTAAATTCTTTGTAAGAAGAAAACCATGTACTAAGTAGCACCGGAATTAGCTATCCACGCATCACTAACATTCCAGTTTAAGTTCAAAAATGTTTCTGTGACGAATGCAGAACCTTGAGAATCACTTTTATTGATTTTTTTTTAAAGTTGTTTGCAATTCTTTTTAATATGGCTATTTTTACCACAACCATAACACTTAATTGACCACTTTTCTTAGTTTTAGCATTATATTCTTTATTGGAGGATAAAAGAGTTGTTTTAGACTCACAATTACAAACTTGTACTCGTTCTTTCATTCGCAACTCAACAGCGCATAGATCCTCTTGCAATAGTTTTAATGTGCGTTGGTCTTTTGGCATAGATTCCCATACATTAAAAAACTCATATTCGGGAGGTGGGTATTTAGTACTCTATTGATGAACAGGGACTCTGGTAACCTAACTTTATCTTCTTTCCAAGTTTCGTTCTCTAGCTCCACCCACAACTTCTCCAGCTTTGCAATATGTTTGGCTACATCTTCTAGTGGATCTTTCTCTTTCATACCAAAGAATTTATTTACCAATAGATCCTGATGTTGTTCCGTTTTTTGCTCGAACACGCTATGAAGTTTCATCCACATTTCTTTGGCCCTCGTACACATATTGTTTAATTGTCTAACCTGGGAATTCATTTTGTTTATGGACTTTAACTCCGCTTTATATTTTCTAATTTGTTCCATCGTAGTACCGTCATCTGGCGCATTAGACATTTCAATCTCTCATGTATTGCATGCATTAAATTGGATCTTAATTTGAAATTTCCAGTCAATCCAATTCGCCTGTCCTTTCAATTTCTCGATAAGGACCCCTGGAATTTCTATATTTTGAAATTATTGGCGTATTTCAAAAAAATAGTTGACAATTTTTTTGTGCCAGTGATCAATGTCAAAGTAAAGTTTTTTTTACTTTTCTTTTTTTATGCAGATTACAAATATTTTCTGGTTTCTATTCTGGGCCCATAACCTAGTACAGATTATAAACGATTTCTATTCTGGGCCCATAACCTAATACAGATTATAAACGACAGTGTCCTCGTGATTAGAAGCTAGACATAATGGGACTTGGGGGACCACAGAAAAGACGTGTTAAACTGTATAAAGCAATTTTTATTAGCTATTAATAATAACATGATATCCACGACAACAATAAGTATATAGTTTACACTCAGTTCATATCTCAACAGAAAATTTACCAAAACCAGATATTCATTTGTTTTTATCAGATACTTGCTCGGAAATCGTCTTGTATATGAACCTTTTAAACTTTTTTCTGCTTGAATAAGATTTAAATCTGGGTACGCTTTTCAACGATTTGATGTGGCATTTTTGTATTTATTTTGATATAGTTTACGGTATATTAACGAGACACCCTACATAACTCCTCCAAAAAAGTGTTTTTGAATTAAATGCTTCTTTTTATTGATATTTGTTATTTTTTAGGTTCGATAGATCAATTGAAACCTGATGATCACTTATACCTAAGAATATCAATATGGTAGATAATATATGGATAATAAATGTTAGCTCTATCCTTGTCACATACTGTGACGTCACGTGGCATAAAAATCCGACGCATTTTAATTTTTAATTTTTTAATTTATTTATGACAGGATTAATTACAGTAATAACATGATTAATTACAACAATAAATAAATTATAAATTAATCATAGGTAAATAAGTTAGCACCTAGGTGTGGGCACCTGTATGTGCAGACTAAAAAACTAATACATAAAGATTAAAAAACTAAAATATAAAGTTAATGTATTTTTATATAAATGTTAAATGTAATAAGGCAGCAATGTTATATTATATAATATGTAATAATGTTATAATCTTGTAATCTACAGGGTTCCAACATATTACAGTAAGATGTGTGTTATTCTAAGAAGAATCTATACAATTTTGAGTAGTTTTGGTAGATGAAGGATTTGCACGCTTTCTTAAATAAATGTTGTTAGTTAATTAATTTGATCTCAGGAGGTAAAGCATTGTAACACTTTGGTCCCAAGTAATTCATACAATTTTTGAAAGATTCACTATTAGGCATAGATATTTTAATATTCAAGTTACTAAAAGTTCTGGTTTTATATTGATGACCCAGAGGTTTTTTTAGTACCTCATGTTTTTGTATGTAACAGCATATTGTGTTCATGTATAAACTTCTAACATTAGATATTGTTTCATTATATAGTAGAATAGTAGGATATAATCGCTGTTTGTTGAAAATAATTTTCAGTATTTTATTTTGTATGACATTTAGTGGTCTAAGGGTTGTTTCATATAGGCCTCCCCATACTAGTATACCATAACGTAGAATATATTCTACCAAGCTAAAATATAGGCTTATTAAGAGATTTTGGTTAAGAAATTGTTTTAAAAGATAAAATTTATAGATTATAAATCTAAGCTTTTTTGATATATATGCTATATGAGAGTCCCATTTTAGATGTTGGTCTATAATTATACCCAAGTATTTAGAAGTTTATGTTTCTTGTATTTTAGAGTCCAAATTACTGGTAACTATTTCTTTAAAATGAGGGCGATCAGCTAATGTTTTAGAGAATGCTATATAGTTCGTTTTTTTGATATTTAAGGATAATTTAAAAACGCCTAACCAGTTTTTTACATGTTCAATTCCTTGTATGGCTTGCATTTTTGTAGATTCCTAATCTTTACTACTGAAGACGAGCACAGTATCGTCTGCATAAGAAATTACTTTACCTTGAATGTCAATCTCAGTCAAGCCTTTGATGTATAAGTTGAATAATATTGGCCCTAAGACAGTACCTTGAGGTATACCAATTTGTACATATTCAGGATTACTAAGACTATCTCTTATTTTCACTTGTTGTTCCCTCTGAGTCAGATAGCTTTCAAAGACTTTCCATGCAGTGTCTCTTATCCCATTCTTTTCAAGTACATCGAGAAGTTTTTGGTGTGGCACTGTGTCAAAAGCCTTTGCTAAATCCAAAAAGGTGGCGATACATTTTTTATTGTTGTTCATTTCTTCAGCTACATGAGATATTAGTGCATGCATAGCATCACTCGAATTAAGACCCTCTGTAAAACCATATTGATGCTGAGGAAGCAGATTGTTTTGGAGTGAGGGAAGCCATATGTGAGTAGTAGGGATTAAGTGTAAGGGTTAAAGAAAAGGTCCTTTATTTCTCACAAGTCAATTTAATTGGCGACCGGTTTCGAAGTTGTCACTTCATCATCAGGCACACCTAAATGGAATGTCAAGGAGTCAGTTGTAATAAAAACAATTATAAAAGCATGAACGGACTTTAACATATACAAAATAACAGAAAAAACACAAAAGAAAGTTAAACCTTGACTCACCTTGACTAATTCCATAAAGGAAGCGCTACAAAAAGTTTAACAGAAAAAAATTTAGTTAAAATTTAGTATTTAGTATAAAATTTTTTTGCTTTCTCATTCTCAGTTTAATATATTTTACTTTCAATAAATTTTGTCACCGCCACCTATACTCACTTTCAGTAAATAACACCTTCGTTAGTACACTATTTATCCGCTAATTTAAAATTTACAGTTTACTGCATTGATTCGTTAAAAATCTAGATAGATGTCTTGACAGTCTGATAATTTTTACTTTTTTACTTTTTACTTTCAGTAATTAACATTATACCCTTAAAAAAAAAAAAAAATTTAAACTGTTTGTGCTTGTAAAACTATTTTGTGTTGTTTTTTGGTTAATAATTGTCTTAAATGTGTTTTAATTAATTATTTTATTCAAACAGACATCTGGTGGTTTAACCTAACCTACATTAAAATTTTTTTAAAAAATACTTATTACACATGACTTTTTTAACTCGTTCTGTTAAACTTTTTGTAGCGCTTCCTTTATGGAATTAGTCAAGGTGAGTCAAGGTTATTGTTTAACTTTCTTTTGTGTTTTTTCTGTTATTTTGTATATGTTAAAGTCCGTTCATGCTTTTATAATTGTTTTTATTACAACTGACTCCTTGACATTCCATTTAGGTGTGCCTGATGATGAAGTGACAACTTCGAAACCGGTCGCCAATTAAATTGACTTGTGAGAAATAAAAGACCTTTTCTTTAACCCTTACACTTAAGCAGATTGTTAATTGTTAAGTATTCAATGAGTCTCTCTTTCAAACATTTCTCAAATACTTTTGCGATATTACTAATTAAACTGATTGGCCTGTTATTGCCTATTAATTTTGGGATACCGGTTTTATAGATCGGGGTTATAATGGATTTTTTAAAATGTTTCGGTACAATCCCAGTACAGAATGTTGTATTAATTATATGTTTTAAGGGAGTTACAATGAACGGATGTAATAGTTTTAAGTGTTTTACTGATACACAATCAAATCCAGGGGTACTGTTGTTCTTTAGGCTATTTATATATCTAATTGTATCATTGTCACAAATAGGTTTTAAAAATGTACAGGGTAATTTATTTTACAATCACGAATGGTTTCAAACATTTTTGTACCAATAGAGGTAAAATATTTATTACAATAGTTCGCCATTTCTTTGTCAGTATTGAAATCTTTATTCCCATCATCAACAATTACCAAGTGGTTTTGACTTTTTTTACAGCTGTCATTTGTAGCTTCTGAAATTATCTGGTAGATTTCTTTTAAGTTATTCTTGTGTTTATTTATTTCATTTTTATAGTAATCATTTTTTGTTTTCAATATTAATTTATTTAAATTGTTTCTAAAAATTTTATATTCATTTTCTTTATTAATGGAGTGCTTTTTTTGTAATTGCTTTTTTAGTTTATCTCTGTTTTTGATGGAATTGATTAAGCCATTTGTTATCCAAGGTTTTATCTTTTTATGATTTTTTTGTTTAATTTTTTTTACAATTTTACATGATTCAATACTATTGAGATATTTGTCATAGAACTTTTGAGTTGCTATTTCAGGGTTATTTACATAGATAAATACAAGTAACGAGACGTTTTCAATAATAAAAACTGTAACATTACTTCATTGTTAAAGTTTGAGGTGAAAGCAGAAAAGTTATTGTATAAGTATAAATATTGCACAAATTTTATAAACATTTATTTCATTTATTATTTTTATTATTGCAACTAAAACAAGAATAAGATATGTGATAAAGTACAGTGAGCAAAGACACTTTGTTTTAAAGAAATGTATCTTACATAACTTCTAGTTAAGAGATTCTAGTTAAACCACTGCACAGGGCTATTAGTAACTATATTTTTTGAATGACAATTTTTTTTTTAAATGCAAATACCGCACAGGGATTCGTATGTGCGAACTTAACACGTTACATGTTGAATAAAGGAAGACATTACATAAGAATCGCAGCCTGTCGAACGAAGATAGGCATCTCGATATATACTGAGTTTAAACATGGGAACCCCACTGCTGATATCATGATCCAAGTACCAGTTTTTTTGGGAAGAATGCTCTGTGTAGGTAGGCTCTTGTTCAGAAACAATAGCTGCTTCAATTGCTTTTAAAATTTCAATTGCTTCATCCCGTTATCTTCTTTTAGCTGATCGCAGATTACGTTCTATACATTGCCTTTTCTGGATTGCTGAGGGAAATTTAGAAATACTTAGTGTGGGCACAGTACCAGCTTTCAAATGTAGGCTACTTATGGACATGTATCCTAACAATCTCTGCTGCAGAGGCACTTCCAAACAGAAAACTTTGAAGTGTACAGAGCAAATACGAGCTGCAAAAAACATCTAGTCATAATATATGTACATGAAATGTATGTTCATGCAACCGAATTAGCATTTTACATGACCATTGAAACAGAATATTAATAAATGTAAATTACATTTTTCATTATTCAAATAAATGCTCCTCCTACATTTTTTAAGTTTATTGTCTTTTCTCGGCGACATCCTACTGCTTAGCCAAATAAGCATTTTTTTTGAAAAGTTTTAATGTCCGTTTCTTCGTATTTTGCTATAATTTTTACAAATAGCCACAGCACAATTAGGGTAAGAGGTGTAGTTATTGGCACTTTAAGACGTTCTTAGGACACTAGTCATCTGTAAATATAAATTAAAATTTGTCTTTTTATTTATTTTGAAAACCTTATACACAACAGTATTCTTATAAGTTGTATAATATGATACTGAAAAAAAGACCCTATAAAAATAAAATGTATTTTAAGAAAAAAATTATTTATTTCACACAGCCAATACATGCAGTTATTGGTATATGAATCACAGTTATTGGCATACAATTTATAACAGTAATTGTCACTGTATTGCAGCTATTGGTACATCCCTATTATAGTAGTTGTCACGTCTCTAATAATTAATGGCATAAAAAAAACATTTTAATAAAACTAGTGGTTAGTTGTCACTATGAACACTAGAGATAAGGAGGCGAATCGGCATACTCAAAATACGGTCCCAAAAAATGCATGCTAATTGAGCTTCTGTAATTAACCACAAGGGCGCTGGTACTGCATACGGTGTTCAAAATACGTGGCTTCTTATGAGAATTATACATAATTTTGTCAAAATAATAAAAATAAACTTGTTTAAAGCTAAATAAAGCACAGAACATACTGTTGTATTTATTTCTAAATAAGTCTTGCATGTTTTAATTGATAATTTATTTAATTTTCTCTATATAAAATACAAATTAGGTATGTATGAACAAATTCGAAATTTGAAAAGTACAATTTTGTGGCAATTTTTTTTTTTTTAATTGAACCAATATATAGTTTTACATATATTCAAGTATAAAGAGAGATTTGGGAATGTACATGGTACACCTTATCCTTTAGTTTCAGCTTTCCCCGTTTTATTCTGCTAACAGTACCATCAGTAAAAATAGTCTCATATTATTTGATATCTTCTAAAAAGTATAGAACAGCATCATCTCTAGAAAGTGCTTTATCAGCACTAGGAACGATATATATGCTGCCACTGTTCTAAACCTTCAGTATCCAATAAAAAAACATTTACAATGACACAATTGGGGTCTAAAAAAAATAACAGTAGCAACTCTTTATCTGACATTAAAATTCTATAAAAAATAAATTTTCTTCTTTATTAAGTTAAATTTTATGTGTAATTATTGTTGTTTGTAAGTCAGCATCTATGACTGTAAATTTTTATATTGTTTATAGAAACTTGTAATAGAATATACTACACTTCGTAAGATACATATTGTGACTAGTTTATAATAAATATTTTATTTAGACATAAATACATTATTTACATTATAAAATTTAAAACGACATTGAATTGATTTCTTCTTGTTTTCTTTAGTTTAACATTTGATTTTTATCCTGTTTTTCAATCTGGAACGACGTAAATCTTGCTTTGATGTTTTTTGTCACTCATGTTACTTTTATTCAGGTACTTTTTTATATTATTTTGACTCTTCTCACCAATTTTTTAAAAAATCATTTCATTTTACATTGACTTACATAGAAAATTGACACCGCTGTCATTCGACATGCCAACTACAGTCAATTTCGCGAACTTTATAAAAAGAATTTTAAAATTTGACTATTACTGATTCGCCTTCTTCTCTCTAGTCTTCATGGTTATTACACATGACATAAAAGAAAATAAAAACCTGATTTTCAGTATATTTTGAACAAAAGTAAAAAAAATATAATTGATTTTTTCTACAACAGGCATGACAAATGTAAGATTTAACAATAGGCGGCATTGGATTATATTGCCTGATGCACTGGGGTTGAAAAACTATCTGGCATGTTAAACATTTGATACCTTCGATTATATCATTTGAATTGTTGGTACAAATAAAACATATAAATTCCACTGTTATTACAAAAATCAATCTCGTAATTTTTTTCTCTTACTGAAGTCCCAATAGGATATTTAGTGGACTCCATTGAATCTTTAATAGATCCATGATTACCTTGATCTTTTTCTGGTAACTCCAATTTTCGTCAAATTAAATCTTTCGAAGATAAGTAGGTTTATCCTTAATAAGTATATTGCTTATTACATTAATTTTTCCTTCTAAAGCTGAAGAGGTATCTTTATTTTCATTTGACTTTCTCGTTTTTTTAGTATTTAAATTATTCTTGCATCCTTTTCTTTTTACCTGCGACTTTGTAATACTTAAAGGCTTGTTTTATTTTACATTTTCCAGTCTTTTCTTTTTTATCATCTTTTTCTTGTTGTTTTTTCATTTTCTCTCTCTCTCTCGATGGATTTTCATTCTTCAGAAGTTAGCACGGAAGGGGTCCTTTCCACTTTTTTTTTTAGTCTGTGAGGAGTAACTGGCCACACTAGAATATCTGTTATATCCTTATCTATGGAAGACGAAACTATTGAAAGCTCGGATAAATATTTCACTTTATTATTACATCCAGGAGTGGATATTTTTGGATTCTCAAATGAAAGCAAAGAAGTGGGAGAGTATCTATTTGTAATATCGTCAAAACCAACTAATTGTCTTTATCCAAATTATTTTTATTAGCAATAATAATTGGAAAATCAAAATTAATTAAAATTAGTAAGTTATAGGTATAGAAAGGTATAATATGCCCAAAACACTGAAAGATTTTTACCTACATCTGTACCGAGATCTGTAATCTTTCATTGTGAACCCCCAAGATTTTGCTCACTGTGGTACCTAATTCATAGAACACGGCGAAACAATAACCAGGCTGAAAATAATTTGTTGAAAAGAAATCATATGATGTTAAGCAAGGGACGCTTAATAATAATTTGCTTAAATTGACAGTATATGAATTTGATACCAAATTTCAGTATGAAGTTCACTAAAATTATTGTGTTAAACACAAAGGTTAATTTATAACTGTGATATGATAAAAATATAATTTTTAATACACATTCTTTAAACACTAAAATCTATGCATTTGAATTAATTCGTTCAATTGTCAAATAAAATTTCAATTATTTAAATTGTATGTGTGGTACCAATGCCTGTAATCGACGTCATTGGATTCTACATTGAATCTCGGTTTAGTTATGCATTTAAGTAGAGTGCGTTTGTATATTAGAAAGATCAATTTATCATCTTTAAACACCTGAACTCAAAAAAGTCACCCAGATCAACCAACACGTCAATTTAAAACGACTAGGAGTCACAGACTCATTTAACAGACGGAAGTTGACTATTTGAGAGTGCGATTATCTCGAACACTCAACTGGTCCCCTGATGTACAACGCTCTCTCAACAAGATGCGAAAGTAAGCCAGTCTCCTTAGGGATTTTTGTGGACTATTTGGGAGATGTAATAGAAACATTTTAATTCACACTTACAATTCATTTATCTGCCCCGTTCCGAGTACAAAGCAGTACTTTACGGTGTACCTTGCCCATAAATTCACCACACTCGAGAGACGTATACCCCGACGATTCCAATATCTTCCCATTTGCTCTCCCAGCGGAAAAGTTTTCAAAAACATCTCCAGCATCCCCATTCTCACGTGTTTCCAAACCCTCAGGTAACAATACGTCTCTCATATTCTGAAAGACTTAAATACGTACTCCCAAAACACTCTACAAACCCCTATTTCAAAAACCGAAAAGTAAACTCCCACAACCTAACCTGAAACTACTTTCAGACTCCCAAGACGCTCCACTTACCGCTGAACTTCAAGATATGCTGCACTTAGCCCCACTATCTTTCAGATAAACCCTTCATCTCAATCCTATCAATAACCATATCACATTGTACAGTATCGTAATTTCCTAAAATCATATTTCCCACCAAAATTGACGATATTATTTTGGAAACACAACCTGCCACACAGGTCCGACGCGCCAACACTTAGGGTACTATTGTAATAGCAGGGTATTAGGAAAAATAACATGTAAAAACTTACGAAAAAGTCAATATTAAACTAAAAAAAAAAGAAAGAAAAAATATTAGAAAGATATAAAACTCTGAAAGTTTATCGTACAGGCCAACATTTATGAAATGCACTATACACAAAAAACGCAAGTCTCTTTAATAGGTATCACAGAATATACAGCCAAGAAATAATTATATCGTAGACGGTGTGTGCATAACTGAAAATTAATAGGTATTATGATAAAGCTATAATTTGAAATTATTAAAGTCCAGTATTGAAGTTTAATTTTGCAGACAACAAACATCCTCTGTCGCATTAGACACCCTAAAGTACCCCATAGTTAAGCAACTAGACGCAGTAACGAGCGAATCGGTATAGAAATTGAATGTTTATCTCAGATATGCATCGGCGATTTTGACATATTCTTGGGTTATTATCGAGGAAAAATCTGAATCCGCCTGTTACTTAAAGTAACTGCTTGATTTTTTTGTTTCACGGACGCTAAAGGCTTATCTCAAGGTTGAGAAACATCAATCGCAAAGTTGTCTCTAAGGATAGTTATAAATTTAAAAACAGACTTTATCTAGATGTAATCTAAGATGACTGCTTAGTAGTTTTCGTATTCCGGTGAACATTTGTAAAATTGTTATTTTAAAATAAAAGACATATTATTTAAAATCTCATTGAGTAAATATGTTTCTAATTTAGAAATTGTACCTGATGAATTTTACGAAAAACAAAAATATAATAAAATATAAATAATATTGCGACGAGGTGAGCTGTAGACCAAGACCGGAATGATAATTTGCGCCAAGGTTTGTATATCTATTATTTTATTCACAATCTTTTAATTTTTGAACATAATTAAAAAATATATAGTTTGTGTTTTTAAAAGTACTGTGTATGTAAATTAAAATAACTTTATTAAGTTGGCTTTGAAATCAAAACACTTTGATATTTGGAGATATCCTCTTTATAACATTCTGTATCTGCTTGATTGCGCCATAGCACTTACGTTTCATTAGGCCTGAATAAATGGGCTTCTCTTAGCTTGTCAATTAGCATACATATTTTGTGTAGTTGACAAATTAAATGCTATTTACATTAATTTTTTTAGTAGATCTGTGTTGTGAAAATAATAATTTGTATATACAGAGCAGGGCTTCTTCTCCTTATAGAACTTGATATTTGCTAAAACTTTCATTTTTCGTTTTTGAGTTAAGATTTTCTTTATATTTTAACCCTCCCTAACTCCCCTATTTATTCAGATTTTTTTTCAAAATCAATAGGCTTCATCTCTTCTTATAGAGTTTCATTTTTACTAAACATTTCATGTTGATATCGCTTTTCATTTTTAATTTATGATTTTTTTTTTAATTTCAACCCATCCTAGCCCCCTATTTTAAATCAGATTTTTTCATAGACAATAGGCTTTGTCCCTTTATGGAGCTTGGTTTTTGCTTTAAATTTTCAAGTTGATATAATACTATTCACAGGCTACTGTGGGAAGAGTAGAATAATAATATAATCAAAGCTAAAACAATAACATAATAGCCTAAAAAATAGATACACTTAAAGAATGATAAAGTCAGAGTTGAAAATTATTTAATAGGTATATCAGTATTTCGGAGATAAACTGTGCTGTCATTCTAGTCAGCTTTTTATTAGAACAGACTGAATATTGGTTGAATACTTTTCGTGTTCCATATTTACATATAATAATTATATTTCGCCAAGAAATTCAGTTGGCCCCAATTATTGTCACAATATGAATTGTTTACTAATAATCTAACTATAAAAACTTTTTTTTTAATATACATGAATTGTTGGTTTTTGTAACATATTATTTCTATGTTCTGATAAAAAAATTTCTATGGTATACCTAGTGTCTTATACCTTTAACATGCCTCTACAAATAGTACGACTAATGTAAGAGTAAGATAGTGTTTAACGTTTATTTTGTAAGTTTATTAAACATTGAACATAGGTTATCTTTTTTTTAAGTCAATTATATTGTGACATCACTATACAAGGTATAGAATACCCTGAAAAGGCCTCGATGAGTATATTTTAAAAATATAACCTATATAAAACCGCACTATGTCTATATAGTTTACCTCCCAGATAGATATCGGTACATATTTAATTTAGTCTTCATGGTATAGGTACGTACCTAACATAGACACAACTATTAAGTTTCTTGAATTAATTTAAGTTAATGCAATATTTATATTTTATTTCGTCTTAAAAACTGTAAAGTCAGTTTATAAAATCCTCAGTGCTATATATATAGATAGGGTATTTTTCTATAACTTCAAGGGACAACCTACAAAATAAACCATTATTCATATAAAATTGTAATACAGTCAAAAAATTATCCTTGTTTAAGGGACGATCTTTTCACCTCTGAGTAAAGTTACATGACAGATTAACAAACAATAGCCCTATAGTTTAATCAGGAAGTAGTTACTTGTTACTTTCAACTTGGTCAAAAGACTGGCCCTTAATAAAATATATAATAAAATTGTTATACTTTTTTAAAACTTCGTTTATCTTTTGTTGGAAACAAAAAACTGCTCAATGCATAGTTGGGTATATTCTGTATATATTCTTGGGTATATTCTATAAACTCTGTAAAAAAAAACAAATTAATTAAAATAAACATAACCTCAATAATAATAATAATAATTTTTTTACCTGAAGTTTTTCGGTAACAATCGTTGAATTGACACACATACTTCCAATTTATTAAAGTCGCAGTTTTATTTAAACTTTATTTTTAATAAATACAATACACAATTAAAATTCTTATATTATGTTGATTTTTAGAATTTGACAGCTTGATTGGAGTTTGAACTTTACACATAGAGAATGAAGTAGGTAGAGACAGAACATGAACACTATTTTGTGATATGACAAGTGGAGGCACTTTGAGTCATATTTTGATTAATTTTAATTCAATGATTTTATATTTAAATATTGATGGAATAAAAATATTTTTATATCATTTAAATAACCCTATTTTAAAAAAATGGCATCTATTATCACCAAAACTGACTAGCTCGAGTTTGACATATGTCGTAAAAGTAATACAAAAGTGTAAACACGTTTAGTATCGTCATTGCTTCTCTATATCTATGATTTAAAAGATTGTGTTAGAAAGTGATAATTATGACTACCCTGTATACCTACATTTTATTTATTGTAAATATCTTAGGAATGCATGATACATGCGAGTTACGTAAAGATGAGTAAATATATTTAAGGAATGATAAATGATAGATTAGAGGAGAATAGTTTTTGATTTTGACGGTAATAGATCAATAGGTTAGTTACTTTAAAATAAATTGTATGTTCGAATCGTGGTTTTAATATTAGATCTCTAATATTGCAGAAGTAGGATAAAGAATCGCGTGTGTATTTATACAATTTTGCTGATTCAAAAATTTTAAAAATGCCACGGAATAAGCGTAAACGCCAGAGAAGCCCTAGTGCATCAAGCTCGAGTTCAACATCCAGTACAACATCAAGAACAAGTTCAACATCACCTGAAAGACGCCATAGCGGTAATAAAAGAAAAACTTCCAGAAAATCACGAAGTTCAAGAAATTCGCGACATACAAGGGGACCTAAAACTGTAAGATTGTCAGATAAACATTTAATAGATATCGGGGTAAGTACAGCAATTAATTCCTTTCGCGAACGAAATAACAGTAACGTACTTGCTAAAGTTGTACCCGATTTTGATCTTAATCTTGAAAATATTTACGAATGGCTTACAATAATTGACGAGCATGCTAACTGTTACAATTGGGATGAAAATACAATAAAATTTCAGGCGCTTAATAAACTTAAAGGTACTGCAGAAAAGTGGTACCACAATTATATTAAAAGTGAGATTGGTTGGGCTAATTATACTTGGGCAAAATGGAAAGAATTGCTCCGTGAAGTGTTTCAATCAGACCGGAATACGTATGCTTTGTTTATGGACATAGCAAATCACAATCCTAAAAATGGCGAGTCTTTATATTCCTTCCATTTTGATCATTTAGAAAAAATTAATAAATTAAAATTGAACTTTTCAGAGACAGATAAAATTTCACTTATTATAGGAGCGATTAAAAATGAAAACATCTCTTCTGCAACAAAAGCAAGTGGAATAAATAAATTAAATTCATTAGCTAACTACCTGAAAGATCGAGTATATGAGGCACATAGCACTAATAATAATAATAATATAAGAATAAATCACCAAGGGCATTCTCAGCCCTTGGTTGGGGAAACCAATAAATTTCACAATAAAATAAATATTGATTGTCACATTTGCGGTAAAACAGGGCATATAAAAAAAAATTGTAATTATAAAAATATAGTTAAAACACAAAAATGTAAATATTGCGATAAATTAGGTCATTTCGAAAATGCATGTTTTAAAAAGAAAAAAAAACAACCTAAAAACTTTAAAGGCGAAAGTAAAACAAAATTAGAAGTAAAATTAATTTCAACAAAACAAAGTAATACATTTTTTAGAGATATCTTTATTAACGACCAACAAGTAATAGCTTTTATTGATTTTGGGAGCGACTGTTCTGTGATAGAAAAACTTACGGCTGAACGTCTAGGACTGAAAATTATAAATCTGAATAAACCTATTACGCTATCCGGATTTCTAGGACATAGTACTGACATTCAGTAGTTAGTTGAAGCCATTGTAAAAGTTGGTGAAGTATGTTTATTTTGTAAGCTTTATGTCATTGATGAACATTTAGGTTGTGAATGTATTATCGGAAGAAATTTTACAGAAAATAAAAATATTAATTATTGCAGAATCGGTGACGAGTTAAATTTTTTTTATGCCAAACAAAAAGTTTACCAAATTAGTGAAATCATTGAGCTCACACATAGTGTACAAATCAAAAAACTACTACACGATTATCGTTGTGTTTTTTTAAACTCTTACGAGGATTTAGGCCAAATAAACTGTGAAGCTATGGAAATAAAATTGACATCACAAAAACCAATTTTCCGAAATCCATACAAGATGGCCGAGACGGAAAAATTGAAGCTCAATGATATCAATAATCAACTATTGAAAGCAAAAATAATTCAAGAAAGTCGTTCTCCTTACGCTAGTCCCGTACTCCTCGTAAAAAAAAACACTCCGATGAAAAACGTCTATGCGTAGACTACAGAGCATTAAATTCAATAACAGTTAAAGATAGATTTCCGTTACCAAGGATAGAGGATCTTATTGACAGGTTGAGAAATTGTAAGTATTTTAGCAGTCTTGATTTTAAATCAGGTTACCACCAAATCGCCATGCATCCCGATTCTATAGAAAAAACTGCATTCGTAACACCGAATGGACATTTTGAGTACCTTAGAATTCCATTTGGGCTTGCGAATGCCCCTGATATTTTCCAAAAAGCTATGTATAAATTATTCAGTAATTTAAAATTTGAAAATGTAATTATTTATTTAGATGATGTTCTGATAGTTTCTAAAACAAAAGAAGAAAATTTGAGAATTCTTGAAAAAGTATTTCAGTTATTAAAAGAAAATAGCGTCACCTTAAATTTGCCAAAGTGTTTTTTTCTTAAAGAAAACATTACCTTTTTAGGGTATCAAATAACTGGAGAGGGTATTACTCCAGACACTTATAAACTTGAGGCAGTAAAGAAGTTTTCGCGACCTGGGAATGTTCACCAGCTACGCCAGTTTTTAGGCCTGATAGGTTATTTTAGAAAATTTATTTACAAATTCGCTGAGAAAACTAAAGTATTGACAAGGTTGTTACAAAAGGATGAAAAATGGTTGTGGACTGATGAGCATTTTCAAGCGGTGGAGAACTTTAAAGAGACACTGATGACAAGCCCACTGTTAATAATTTTTGACCCACAACTAAAAACAATATTATATACAGATGCTAGTCGAGACGGATTAAGTGGAATTTTGATGCAGGTTACGAAACAGGGAGAAAAACCTGTAGCTTACTATAGCAGGCAAACCTCTTCACTAGAAAAAAAATATCACTCATTTGAGTTAGAACTTCTTGCTATTGTGGCCAGTGTTGACAAATTTCGCTTACCTTTTAGGAATCGATTTCGTAATTAGAACTGATTGTAACGCCGTTAAAAATACACTAAAAAAAAAAGATATTAATAGTAGAATCAGTAGATACTAGGTCTTCAGGAATTTATATATCAAATAGAGCATAGACCTGGACAGCAAATGCGCCATGTAGATGCTCTTAGTCGTAATCCAATAGTTGATAAAAAAATAACAGGTACTACAGAAACCGTTATGCTCATTTCGGAAGGAGACTGGTTAGCAAAAGTACAAAATGAAGATCCTCATATCAAAAGAATAAGAGAAATCTTAGAGTCGGGGCTAGCAGATGAAGAAAAAGACATTTTCAATTATTACGATTTAAGGGGGGGTAAGGTTTTTAAACTCACAGAAAATGGTCGTCGATGGGTTGTTCCAAAAAACTACCGTTGGCAAATACTCCAAACAAACCACGATGGCATGGGCCATTTTTCTGTCGATAAGACATTACAGAGAGTAAAGGAAAGGTATTGGTTTCCCAAAATGAGAAGGTTTATTACAAAATAC
Source organism: Psylliodes chrysocephalus (assembly GCA_927349885.1). Lineage (NCBI taxonomy): Eukaryota > Metazoa > Arthropoda > Insecta > Coleoptera > Chrysomelidae > Psylliodes > Psylliodes chrysocephalus. Next base: position 50,749,778 of record OV651813.1, on the reverse strand, counting down.
ATTAAATCTTGCATAAGTTGCCAATATCATAAAGCACAAGCTGGTAAGAAACCTGGGTTTTTGTATTCAATAGTAAAGCATGCTCGTCCATTCCATACGTTACATATAGATCATGTTGGGCCATTCGTGGAGACAAAAAGTGGCAACAAATATTTATTAGTCATTGTAGATTCATTTACAAAGTTTACCTTTATCAATGCTGTACCTAACACAAAAAGTAAACCGGTAATAGATCAAATGAACAATCTTATCAGTATTTTTGGATCCCCACAACGATTGATCTCCGATGCAGGAAAAGCATTTACATCATCAAAATTAAGGAAGTTTTGCAAAGAAATGGGAATTCGGCACTATCATACAGCTATCGCGATGCCTAGGGCCAACGGTCAAGTGGAACGTTTTAATAAAACCATACTGGATGCCATTTTAAGAAGCGGAGCCAATATTAATTCGGACGAGTGGGACACAAATATGAATAAAATTCAATTAGGCATCAATAGTACAGTCAATAAAACTACCCGAACAACACCTGGGGAAGTCTTACTTGGAATGAAACTAAGCTCAGAAGGTGATCGATTTGTAAATCACGTAATAGAACCGCCACCTATTGATGTAACAACATTACGAGAACAAGTTGGGAAACGGTTAGAAGAAAATAGAAGAAATCAAGACGAATATCACAACAAAAAACGTATTAGAGCTCCAGAATACCAAGTCGGAGACACAGTTTTAATCAAAGTAATGAACTTTGAAAGTGATGGGACGGGTAAGAAACTGCGAGAAAAATTTAAAGGGCCGTTTACAATCCACGAAGTGATTGGCAATGATGGCTACAAGGTTAAAGATGATTTGGGTTCAGAACGATGCAAAACCGCTAAACGATACGAAGCAGTAATAGCAGCAGAACACATGAAACCGTTCATTACAAGAAATGATGATATCTGGTGAGTAAAAAAAAAATCTAAGTTCACAAGTACAGTTCTTTAGAAAATTGATTACATTTCTAAAACACTGGCTGTGAAAAAAGGTATCCACAAGCTCAGTTCCGTAGAAATTAATCACAATTCTAAAACACTAATTATGAAAAGGTATAGTTCACAAGTACAGTCATGTAGAAATTGATTAAATTTTTAAAACACTGGCTGTGAAAACAGTGCTCACAAGCTCAGTTCCGTAGAAATTAATCACATTTCTAAAACACTGGTTGTGGAAAGGTAGAATTAATAAGCTCAGTTCTGTAGAAATTGAGTACATTTCTAAAACACTAGATGTGAAAGTAACATATATAACAAGCTCAGTTTGGTAGAAATTAAATACATTTCTAAAACACTAGCTGTAAAAAAAAGCAAACTTATTTTGGTAGAAATTAAATACATTTCTAAAACGCTGATTTTGAAAACATGAAATCCAGAACTATAAGTCGCTTAGAAGTTATATAAGATTCTATAAACTAGTTACGAAAATACATGACATACTAATTAAAATCATTAACCGAGAGTACTTACGTTTTGATTTGTTTCAGAATACTACGACTAACACCTTGAGGACAAGGATTATACAGGATGGCCGAATGTTAGAAAGTGATAATTATGACTACCCTGTATACCTACATTTTATTTATTGTAAATATCTTAGGAATGCATGATACATGCGAGTTACGTAAAGATGAGTAAATATATTTAAGGAATGATAAATGATAGATTAGAGGAGCATAGTTTTTGATTTTGACTGTAATAGATCAATAGTGTTAGGAGAGGGTTGTAACACTAAACTCGACTATTTAACTTCACTATTTATTATATTCGACTAAACTGTATAATGATTCGCACAATAATGCCCTATATCTAAATAAAACGCTTATATAATTTCTGGTGATTTCGACTTATCGCCTAATGAGTCATAGTACTAGATATTCCAGCGGCGTCTCTTACGGGGTTGCTAACACGGCCATCCTACGGTTTGTTCGTCCTCGAACATATGTACTATCTAAAACAAATAAAATGGGTGATGTTTAAGGGTTTCTAATATACGAACATAGTAGTCCAAGCAATGATACTTGAAATCTGTTATTCACTGAGGCCTTAATACCTGCAGCACTAATTGAAATAACTTTGAAACCACTGTAGGCCTTTATACCTGCAGTTTCTAACTTGAAATCACCGTAGGCCTTTATACCTGCAGTTTCTAACTTGAAATCACCGTAGGCCTTTATACCTGCAGTTTCTAACTTGAAATCACTGTAGGCCTTTATACCTGCAGTTTCTAAATTGCTATGGCTATAGGCCTTTATACCTACAGCCCCTTTTTGTGTATCTTAACTTTTACTACATTTTAAGTTGCTAGAGGCCTTTATACCAAAAGCATAATAATTGTATATTTACCTTGTTCTTATTTTCGAAGGTTAAATATCTTAATGTCTTCTACACAATATACTCCTTCATAAGCTATATTATTTTTTGATCTCTTCGCATGGATATCTTCTTTAACTTTATATCGGTCATTAGGCAGAACCTCTATAATTTTAAATGGCCCTTTGTACTTCTCTAACAATTTCTTGCTTTGACTATTGTTAGAAGGAACACTTGAAATTCTTACTAGAACCAAATCTCCTACCACGAATGTTTCTGCCGGTTTTCTTTTCTTATTAAATATGTTTCTCTGGATTTTTTCATTTGCTTCTAAATTTCTTTTTGCTTTTTCTCTTAACTTGGTCACATCTGGGTTGTCACTTTCTTCGTCTACGTATCGGTCAGCCTGACTTCTGAGATTTATACCCAACATTATCTCGGCGGGAGTAGTCTCTGTTGTTTTATGCTTCGTACTGTTAATCCCTTGTTGGATTGCTTCTAAATTTGAGTCCCAATTATCGCTGGAAGTGTCAGCTCCCATTGTGGCTAATGCATCTAATAGTAATCTGTTAACTCGTTCTACTTGTCCGTTACCTCTGGGCATACCAACTGCTGTTATGTGAAGCCGAATGCCTCTATTTTCACAAAATTTATTGAATTCATTTGATGTAAAAGCTGTTCCAGCGTCGGCTACTATTCTTTTCGGATTGCCAAAAATAGAAAATATTTCTGACAATTGTTTTATTACATTAACAGCTTTAGTATCCGGAACTGCTCTGGGAAACACAAATTTTGTAAATGCATCAACTACTAATAGGTGGCTATTTCTCTTACTGCTTTCCACGAAGGGTCCAAGGTGGTCAATATGTAAGGTATGAAACGGTTTGGCATACTTTGGAATAGGATGAAGATAACCTGGTTTCTTTCCTCCTGCCGATTTGTGATATAAACAGTTAAGACATGATTTGATATACTTTCGAACAAAATGTTTCATTTTAGGGAACCAATATCTTTGTTTAATCCGTTCTACTGTTTTTTCTAACGCAAAATGACCAACATCATCATGATTCAGCTTTACCACCTGCCATCGACATTTCTTTGGGACCATCCAACGTCGACCTCTTTCTGTTAATCTGAAAACTCTATTTCCACGTAAATCAAATTCTTTAAAGATTTTTTTGTTGTTTTGCATGTCACCAGATAATAATATTTCTTTTATTTCTTTAATATTATTATCCTGTTCTTGGGCTTCTTTCAACCAGTCTTCTTCATTTATTAGTTTTATACTTAGTTCACATTCCTCCTGTGTTATTTCTGGATTACGACTCAAGGCATCAACGTGCTGCATCATCTTTCCTTGTTTGTGTTGTATATTAAAATTATATTCTTGTAGTGACAGTAGCCATCTTGCGATTCTGGGAATAATTGTTTGCTTTGACATGGCATTTTTAACGGCATTGCAATCAGTGAAAATAGTAAACGGAATCCCCAAAAGATAGTGTCGAAATCGTTCTAAAGTTCTTACAATGGCAAGTAGTTCTAATTCAAATGAGTGAAACTTTCTTTCGTCAGGAGAAGTTTTCTTGCTGTAATAAGCTACTGGGTTTTCTTCTGCTCCATTGAGTTGAATAATTATGCCTCCAATTCCTTCTTGGCTAGCGTCTGTGTATACACGTGTTTCTAAATTTGGACTGAATATGGCTAGAATGGGAACTGAGCAAATCATTTCCTTCAGATGGTTTACCAGTTCTGTATGATTCTGAGTCCAATTCCATTTCGAATCCTTTTTCAATAAATCTGTTAATATACTAGTTTTAGAAGCGTAATTTTTAATAAATTTTCTGAAATAACCAGTAAGCCCTAGAAACTGTCTTACCTGGTGAATAGTCTTTGGCATAGGGAAATTTTTAACAGCAACTGTTTTTTCTTCACTAATAGAAACATTATTATTGCTAATTACATATCCTAGGTACGTTATTTTAGTTTGAAAAAATTGAGATTTTGATAATTTAACAGTTAGACCATGTTCTTCAATGATCTGGAAAACTTTTTGCAATTTTTCTATACCCTCACTTATTGTGTTAGATGGAATAATAATATCGTCCAGGTAAGGAGTGATACCGACATTTCGAAGAGGTTCAAAAATTTCAGACATCATTCTCTGAAACTCCGCAGGGGCATTACATAACCCAAAGGGTACTCTTAAGTATTCGTAATGTCCCTCTGGAGTTACAAATGCTGTTTTGTGTGTGTAATCGGGGTGCAATGGTATTTGATGGTAACCCGACGCTAAATCCATTGTCGAAAAATATGTATAGCCTCCAAGTGAATCAATAAGGTCTTCTATAACTGGTAGTGGAAATTTAATTTTTTCTGTTATTTTATTTAAAGCCCTATAATCAATAACTAGCCTTTTATCCCCTCCTTTTTTATTTACTAATAAAGCTGGACTAGCATATTCTGAGCTACTTTTTTTTATTATATTGGCGGAAAGTAACTCACCAACTTGTTTTTTCATGATATCCTTATCTGACTGTGATAACCTATAAGGTCTAAATGTAACTGGTTTGGATGTAGTAGTCTCTATTTTCATTATTACCGAATGTGCTTTGCCCAATTTTTCCATAGAGGAATATAAACAACTGTGAAATGTTTCAATAATATTATATAATTTCATTTTATCTATTTTATTTAAGTCCCCGTGATTAACTTCAAGTTGAAAAAGTTGTAAATTATCTGAATATTTAAAAGTTAATTCATTACCAATACGATAATAAGAAATTTTTGGATTTTCCGTAAAATTACGCCCTACTAAAATTTCAGTATTTTTTTAAAGTATTAACTGTAACATATAATAAAATATTTAATTTACACCCTTCCATAGTTACTTCAGTTTCGACATATTCATTCACTTCGGTTACGTCACCATTGAACCCCGTAAGACGCACTTTTTCCTGTAAGTTTTTAACTTGTATTTTAAGTCGAATTGCTAAATTTTTCTCAATCAATGAACAATCACTTCCTAAGTCTATAAACGCTTGCATAACTTGATTATTAATAAGAACCGGTTTGAAAAATTTTTTTGCCTCTTTGTTAGTTATCATGTTAACGTTTTCAGTTTTTGTTAAATTTATTTGTTTTTCATTATTTTTTTCTTTTTTTACAGCAGATTTACAAGCTCTGCCAATATGACCTTTTATTTTACAATTGTTACAAATTTTGTGTCGGTGAGGACAATTATCACTAATATGTTGTCCCGTTATACCACATCTATGACAAATAATAATTTTATGATTCACCGTTGAAAAATTCCTTTGTCTTTCGTAATTTACTTTTTTAAATTTGTCAAAAATATCCCTACGGCCAAAATCTTTACTGGTACTAGCAACAGGTTTACTATAATAATTGTTATTCGAAACTTCAGTATATTTTTGTGGTTTTTCTGAAATCTTACAATAAACTTTGTTTCGCAAATAAGACCCTAAGATGTTTAAATCATTGATATTTGCAGCTTCTGCTGCTGAAGTAATATTTTTATCATTTATAGCACCCAAAACTAATGAAATTTTATCTTCGATTGAAAAATTTAGTTTTAAATTATCAATTTTTGCTAAGTGTGTAAAGAAAAATTCATATAAAGAACATCCATCTGAAGGCTTATGATTTGCTAATTCAATTAAAAGTGTGTACATATCTCTTCTAGAATGAAATGTCTCCATCAATTTGTTTTTCCAATCGGACCAACTATAACTAGGCCATTGCTTGTCGTTGGCGATTAAATTTTCATACCAAATTTTTGCTGTACCCTGTAACTTATTCACAACTTGATGGATAGTCTGGTGTTCGGCCCAATTAAATAATTTTACATTACATTCGGGTACTGCATTAGATATAACATGTTTTTCCGATAATAAGGATAATGAGACTTGACTTACCCCCGCCTTGTTTTTAGGTACTTTTAAATTCTTTTTTTGTTTACTTTTCTTGCGTCTCTTATTTAATCTAGAAGCACTTGAACTGGACGAAGAACTAGTAGAACTCGAGGAACTAGAACTGCTCGAAGAAGAATACGTTCTTTTTCTACCCATTTCAGGGCGAGTCGAACCACTTCTGATGTTAGGAGAGGGTTGTAACACTAAACTCGACTATTTAACTTCACTATTTATTATATTCGACTAAACCGTATAATGATTCGCACAATAATGCCCTATATCTAAATAAAACGCTTATATAATTTCTGGTGATTTCGACTTATCGCCTAATGAGTCATAGTACTAGATATTCCAGCGGCGTCTCTTACGGGGTTGCTAACAATAGGTTAGTTACTTTGAAATAAATTGTATGTTTTGTTCGAATCGTGGTTTTAATATTAGATCGCTAATATCTGGTATGCACCGCCCTACTTTGTGACGTCATGGTGTGTGTTGCGCAAATTAGGCTGATTTAAGTTACTTTATCATTGTTTCACTACATTTCAGGGATCTATTATCGTGTGACATCTCTTTTTAGCTAAAGATTTTCAGGAACGCTTCTCACTCCCGCGGGCTCACTTATAAAAGCGCGCCACGAAAACACGATTAGCCAGAACGCAGTGGCGTACCCAAAAATAGATATAAACATATAAAAACAATACAATTATTAAAATTGAATTAATATTTTTATATTATTTTAAAATAATGTGTTTTTATGAAATGTAACTGGGTGTTCACTGCACAAATGAACCAATGGAGAAACCGCCCCTGATACAGAGTGAGCCGGTAACGCCTCGGTCTGTAGAGCCATGTGGTAATTAGAATTTAACCAGCCATAATTTATTATTGACTGAATAAGTTTTTGACAGTACCTGATGCGACTTTTACATTTATTAAAAAAATAAATAGAAATAGCAACCGAAAACTACACATAGGTAATATTTACTTTATTCTAAGTTTATTAAGTGTTATTTTGACATATTTTATTTCATTAATAAAATGTATCGAAGTAGTCTCCAATAATATTTATAGAGGTGTCAAGGTGGTTTTCAAAGGTCCAACTCACATTTCCATGCATTTTTTAAGTAACACTAGAAATACTTCTCTTATTCACGACTAAAGTTCATATTAAAAAACTGGCTAGATGATTTTTTAAATAAATATTGGAACACTAATAACGAACTATCAGTATTGAAGTTTTAAAGTCAACTTAAAAACAGTAAACTTAAAATAAAGTAGGTATTATAATAAAGTGAGTGTAGAATTGGTGCCAATTGGAATTTATTTTTAACTGAATGAAGAATACTTTTCAATATAAAAAGTTGAATCCGACGAAATGAAAACTCAGAAGTGGCATCCAAAGAACTACATGGTATGTTCTATAACTATTTGCAGACAGACTATATTGACAAACATAGCATGGCTGCGAAATGCTGTAATTAACCCAAAGGTTTTATGATTGGCATCAAAGACTACCCAGCAAACATTTTCTATAACATTAGTTATAACTCGACTTTGTTAAAGACGAATTTACTTATTGAGGTAATTATTACGTAAAATTGACTAGAAAAATATACTTTTAATGTAAATTTACCAAACGGTTTTAATTTATATTTAAATTTACGTAAATTATACCAAGAAATCTACCTTTTACACAAATCTGCTTAAAAGTATTTTTAACCATATCAGTAAGGGAAAAACTACTAAAAAAAAATAACCAACAATTACTTCAAAGTTAAATTTCCTTTGTAGTAAAATTAGGTGCCATATTTAGGTAATATCTACCTGTTTGGCAACTAAAAATCGACTTTATAGTAGAATATCCAACTAGGTAGATTTGGTTAAAAATTCTACGTAATTTTATGCCTCCATAGTAACCTATTTGGCCGCTTTTATTTACTCTCCTTTAAAGTAATATTAGGTCGAGATCGTAGCAAAATTCTACCTGTTTATTTACCTAATTTTAACCAAATAGTCGAATACTCATTTAGTTGACCTATAAGTCATCTTGAAGAAATATTTATTAACTTTGTTGTAGCAATTACCTGAAAAATCTACCACAAAGTAAATTCGACTAAAAACCACCAATTTAAAAAGAGTCATACATGACCTATTTGTAAAATTTATATTATTTAGGTTATTTTAACAATTAGGTTGTTCAGTTACTGTCTTCGTCATTATTTTTAAGAATTTCGGCCATTTTAAAAAAACCATTACAGTCGTAATCTTAATTTACGTGTGGTGTAGATAGAGCTTTAAATGAGTGCGAAAAATAATTAATAAAATGAGTTCGAAAAATAATAAATCATATCGTTATACTTCCGATTTTTATCGTAAAGTGAAACGTCTAAAATCTCAAGTGCAGAACAACGTGACCTAAATATGTTATATTTACCTATAGGTAAATTTTTTATAAAACCTATAAGTTATTATTTCTTTAAATAGGTAAAGTTAACTAATATGTCGTGAAATTAAAGTTAATTCAACTTAGTAAAAAGGTATTTGTAAAATACGTAGATTTCCTTAGTCATAATAACTTTTAGGTCAAATTCGCAGAATACGCCATATTTTCTTAACGTAATTGAAGTACGATTCCAAATGTTAAATTTTTAAAATGACCATAACTAAAACATACGAATGAAAATACCGAAAAACGAAACATTATTGATTTTCTAAAGTGATACACAACAAACGTAACATAGTTTTAGCTCATAATATTATTATTATTTTTTTACACGATCATATTTTTTTCTTATATTTTTTGAATTAGAGAGTATTCTGGAAGGGCATTGTTATTTTTCTAGGTAGAACTGTTAACATGCACGATAAAATTTTCTTCGCATTAATTTCAACAAGCGTGAACTGTATATTCACCGCAATTACATTACATATATTTTTGTCACCGACATTTATTTCTTTTCAATCTTTCATGTGAATTAGGTATATGTTTTAGTTGTGTTGGTGACTTCTTACAATATTTCTACTTATATATAGATAAAAATACCAAATAAGTATAAAATTTCTTTTCGTACACTTGGAGGCATACGTCGTCTGCAAATATTTTGGTAGTTTCTACCTAAACTTAGTTAAATCAACGTCGAATTAACGTTATACTGACGTCAAATTTCCCTAGAGAGGTAATACTAACCAAACGTACTGGGCTACTACAATGTGGATTTAGATGTAATTCTACCTATTTTGGTAAATAAAACCAAATTTCGACGTCGTCTTATTCTCCACTTATGTCGAATCCACGTCGAGCCAACGTAAATTTTACTTAATTATGGTTAAATCTAATTTTGCGACCAAATTTATTATATATAATTTAGGTAGTATCGACGTCAAATTACACCAAAATGTTTGCTGGGTAAGAAATGAATTCAAGAAATCACGCTAAGTATACCAAAAACAGGATACCTACAGGTACCTGACGGGAATACGCAACGAGAAACAATTCTACATAGTCCAGGATCCGTAAGTAAGGTCCACCTTCACCCATCTGTTTAATGGATGAAAGTTTTTTTTTATTAAACAAAATATGTTTTTTAAATATACCGCAAATGGGTACCCAGATAGCACAAAGTCGTCTTAAAGACGTCTAGCATAAGACATGTGAGACGTCTGGTATTTCCTGAAAGACGCCTTTAAGGAGTCTTAGAAGATGTCTGATGTTACAAAAGGGGGCGTCTTTAAGATGTCTTATTAATGGCTTATATTGGTCTGTAGAGCTTAAAATAAGCCATAAATAAGACGTATTTTAGACGTCTTATTAATGGCTTATTATAGTCTTGTGAAGCTTTAAATAAGCCATAACTAAGACATCTTTAAGACGACTTATTAATAGCTTATAATGCTCTTGTGAAGCCATAAATTATACGTCTTTAGGATGTCTTAATAATGGCTTATAATGGTCTGGTTAGACTTAAATAAGCCATAAATAACACGTTCATTATTTTTATTCCGATAATTCTATAAACTGTCTATAATAATATAAAGTAATTTAAAAATGGGTATCATCGTGCATCTTAGTTATTAAAATTAGTAGAATAACCTTGCAGATTATAAAGAATGCAAAAAATAGAATTAAAAATATTTATTGATAAAATATCTATTAATCACAGGTCACTTTATTTTCTTTGTAGCGCATTTGATCATCCCTCTTTAGCCATAACTGGATTGATTTTTCTCTTTCTTTTTGATTTGCAGTTGCCTTTGTATAGTGGCTACTAAAAAGAAATTTAGGTGGGAGCATTATAGACACAGGAAGTTATACTTTGCAAAAGTTAGTAAAAATCGAAAAAACAATTATGAAATAAAACAAAAAATTAATTTCTTAGAATTTTAAATCAATTAATTTTTACAACAAATCATTTAAGACAATATGAGCTGTTATGCTTAATCGCCTATTTTGACAATTTTACTTTAACTTTACTCAAAATGGCTATCTAACATGGGGCTTTTGATATCAATAGTTCTCGAAATCTCCATAAAAACAAAAAGAAAGGAAATTGACGAATTAGAAAAAAGGATATTAATGTTTTATGTATATAAACAAATATTCATTTATTACCTGTAGAAAGTATTCCAGGAACGTGCTACATCGGTAACAGAAACTCCTCTATTCTTCCTTCTCTGGTTTTAGTCCCATATTATTTAAGAAAAAAAAAAGGCTAAACACAAATGCACAAAATAGCCCAAACACACTTTTGGCGGCTATATAATCGCGTACACAATAAAATAATAATCCACAGTAAGCTTGGGCCATAGACATTTTTGTCTTGGGCTTAAATGTAGTGTTAAGTCAAATGTCAAACTTCACTTCATCTAATTCTTCTTTTAAATTTAAATTATTTAAGTTTCCGTTCAATTGAAAGACATTTGAAGACATCTTAAAAACGTCTTTGAGCTCTCACAATAATATACGTCTGAATTATGGCCTTTGCCAGACATCTTATAAGATGTCTTAATAACGTCCTAGGATATTAGACCGAACCAAAACATAAAAAAGTCGTCTTTCAGACGTCATGTGATATCTGGGTAGTGGAGAAAGAACCCTACAAAATTTACTGGGACAAAGGTATATTAACACCTACATATTTCAAAACAGACCTGCCATTACTATAATAAAGAAACTAGATATATCTATCCCAAATAACCATAATGTCATCCAAAAATATGCACATATCAATTGAAATAAAACAAATATGGCATATGAAAGAAGTTAAAGTGATTCCTTTTCAATGGATCCCACAATTTTTTTCTACCTGACTCAAGTACGCCATAAATATTATGCTTCATTGTGCCGATAAAAATGATTTAATTTAAAGTAAATCAGACACGTACTGAAATACTAGTGGGAAATTCCGCTATGGGATTAACGGGTTCGGTGACGGTGACTTACACCAGCGAAAGATGACCACGAGGATTAACCAATTTTTTCTTAAATTTCACAGCTAAAATTGTATCTCTACTATAATACATTAAATAAATAGGTATATATGCAAAAAAATACACAATATTCCTTAAAAGCTTTATTATTTCTATAATTATATTATAGCAATATTACATATTATGTGTAGGTAGAAATTTGTACATCTTAAAAAATACGTTAGTTATTTTTCCATCATCTAAGTTTTATCTTAATAGGTTTAGAAAATTATTTTTTCTTCAGATGTTTTTTTAATTGCTATATATGAGGAATAAAACTTCGAAATCACTACCTCTGGATAACAGGGAGAAACAAAAAGTCTGCTTTAGAAGCATTGTTCTATCGCAATTTTTAAATTTTATTAATATCATCGTATCCGGTTTAAAGATATTTGTTTGGTTCCTTACCTTATCCAAATCCTGTAGATGAACTAAATAAAAGAAAGTAAATCTGCTCAAATGATTTTAATTAAGTTTAACGCAAATTCGTTAATTCTAGAAATATTCCAGTGGATAATATGAGAGAATTTGATACATGACAAAAATAAATATTTATGTTATTATCGTCTGCAAAAGTTTGATTATCTCAACTGCCTTTTCTTACCTTTTTGTCCTTTGAGCCATTCAAGTAAATACATTTAAATAATTAACACATATTTAAATTTCATCTTAATTAAAAATAAACAATCTTACATTTTACAGTATTATAAATATTGCACTTACAATTGCTTTGCTTTTGGAAGGAATTTAAAAATACGAATAGTTTTCCGTGAAGGAAGACATTTAAAAATTTGCTTCAACAACCATACTAAATCGCTTGTATTTATAGCAAAGAAATAATTACTGCCGTCTAATAGTATTCTTGAAGTAATATTTCATCATTTTTTAAGTGCTCTTCATTAAAGGAAAACAATAATAGTTCAGTAACTTTTGCGCAGCGGGATGTCTTTTAAATGAGAAATTACATGGAAATAAATATACTGGTGTCATAATGTTTAATCTATGATTTATATCTCATTGTGAAGTTTAGTTGCCAGCTTAAGTTTTATTAGTGACCAATTATGGCGCAAAATTCAACTTTATTCTTTTTTTTATAGTTTTGTTTTATACTACAAAATGGTCGTCTTGTCAACCTTATCAGTCGACTGTATAGCTTATAATTTAGGGAAAATTTTAGTGATCTTCAAAATAATTATTTAACGAAGTCGAATAAAATATCCTTGAACCCTTTCAGCCCCACAGGGAGATACAAATCCAAGCGACTCTCTGTGCTATATATGTCTCATTTTACCTGTATTTATGCTTTATTGGGTTTTTAAAGCATCTATGATATAATGTTGAAGCAAGAGTGGCAACATTGAAGTGCGCAGTATACTAGTAGACTTTGTGCTATAAAAAGCGAATTTTATTGTAAAAGAATTTAGGTAATCTTGTATGTTATTATTTTTGTTAAATATTATTGTGAAATTTTTACATACCATTGCATTTCTAGCTTTGAACTATGAACTATTTACATATGGGATCTGTGTGCCGTTGTGTTTTTTAGAGGTTGTTTTATGTCCCCTTGTTTTTTGCATGTCAAGGAAAAAACTAAGTCAGGCTGAATCGCAAACATGTTTTTGACAACTTAGACGATATCTTGGACTATGTCGTGGAGGAAGAGTCTGAACAGTTTGAAGAGTCTGAGCAAGACCCATTTCTCAATAGTGGTGAGTCGGATGAGTCGTACTTGCCATCAAATGTTAAACACTTAAACATTATCAAAAAAAGGATTTAACGTTATGCTTCTGACGCCAATCAATAAATTTTCGAAAGGTAATTTCGTACCTTTCTTTGGATTTTAGCGGTAACAAATTATGTATGGCAGCTTAAGCTTTTTTTAAAATCTCCGGTGGAGTGCTCATAATTTCATCACTTTCACTGCTAATAAACATCTTCGTAGGTACAATTCAGATAATGTTCAGATACAATCATATTTTGTTATTAAAAATTGACAATAATAAATGGCATGACTTCCATTTCCATAGCATGCTAAGAAAACGCCACATATTTTTCGAAATATTGTATAATGTTGCCGACATTTAGGGGCATCACTCTTTTAATCCAAAATGTATCTTGCTAATGCTAAAAGTTTTTATGTTTTTTAATTGACTAAATTTATGTAAATAGACCAAATAAAGTCGCACATAGGCAAAAATTTGATTGTAATTTAATTAAACCAAGAAATTAAATTTTTCTTTTTAAAACACACGTGTATGTTATGAGATCTCATTACGTGCATGTTACTGTTAAATGTCATTTACGAGGAATTTTGATAGTATGATTTTTAACGTTTACTGACATAGGCGTAGAAAAATGATCACAAACCTCGATTTCTTCTGAAAAACCGTGCATTATTAATTCATCGATAAAAGTAAATGCATCTCCTGTCGAAATATTTTCCAAACTATTTTCTTGTAGTTTATTCATTTTTATAGCAGACTGCATCAACATGAGAATAAACAAATATATTCCAGATAATAACAAATCTTCAACTCTTTGATGAGAGAGAAATAATAGTAACCGTTGGTTTTTCTCTAGTAATGTGGTTTCTAAACTAAGAGATTATTGGTGCAGTCGCACATCCTTAAAAAATACGTGTCTAAAAAATGATGTTTCTTTCTTTTATCTAAACTCTATTTCAATAGTTCTCAGGAACCAGATGACTGCAGTAATATATATATATATATATATATATATATATATATATATATATATATATATATATATATATATATATATATATATATATATATATATATATATATATATATATATATATATATATATATTGTATAGAAGAACTCATGTCCTGTTTTAAATACACGTTTTAAAAATATCGAACAGACACTACCAGACAAAGTATCGGTGAAAGCATGGTCAAGTTCAAGAGCCGATCTGCTTTTAAACAGTATATGCTTCAAAAACCGATTAACAGGGGCATTTAATTGTGGTGCAGATGCGATGCTGAAACAGGATATACCTAAAGTAAATGTACCTAAATTAGACAGTTTTAGCGGTTTTGCGGAAGTATTGGACGGTATTATATTCTTTTTTAAAATAAAAATCTGATGTGTCCAACACATGACTTTCCTATCTAGTTATTACAGGCTTTTTTTCGGTTATTTTGTACAACCTATTGTAGCACCTCTGTAAATATTTAGGGGTTAACTTAATACATACGTTTTCCATATATAGTCTGTTCGCTATACTTACGGGGGTTCGGATTAACAAAATTATGCAAATTAGTCATTGACAACTAGTTCCAATAAGCCTCTTCCCAAGAAATTAGGTAAAATTGCCCGAATGGTCAGATTTAGAGCTCTTTCACACGAGGATACTGTATGCCAGATACGCGTATCCGAGATACAGAATCGCGGTCGAAAAGTTGGGCTGCTGTATCGAATTCACGCATCTCTACAATCAGTACTAAAATGGCCACAGTGGCGTGTCTAGGTTTGAATTAATGATCTAGAAAAGTGCATTATACTAAGGTATATAATACAGTGACACACATAAAATGCACACCGTATAGGCTTTTTTTGTAAATGCTGTAGATAAATTTTGACTTTGCCATCTTCTATTGCCTTAAAAATGATAACGAATGACATCCAAATGAACATACACGTGACCTTTTTGAATGTCTAAAATGACATTTTTTCCTAAAAATTGCAAAAATGGCAATTTCGAAAAATTGTTTAACAAAAAGTTGCTAATTTTATAATTTGTTACCCATATATAGCCCATGTCAAGTTTTTATTTTCTACCAATTCAGTTTTGGTTTACTAGAGTTTAGTTGTATAAAATATTTTTAAACAAAAAAACATTTAAAAGAAGCGCATAGCGTAAACAGATTAATTTATGCAGGTTAGCGTAATTTCTAGTAACCATAAAATGAATTGGTAGAAAAAATAAAAAAAAGTTGAAAATATGTATATGGGTAAAAAATAAGTAACTTTTAGACATAGGTTTTTGCTTTTTTTACAAAAAAAAAGTCAATTTTGACATTTACAAAAGTAACGTGATTTTCCATTTACATGTTATTGGTTATCATTTTTGAAGCAACAAAAAAATGGCAAAGTCAAAATGTATCTACATCATTTAGAAAGAAATATCCCATACGATGCGAACTTTATGTCTAACACTGTATATTAAGAAAAAGTAATACTGTAACCTACAAAATGAACTTGGTGTATCCACCAAAATTTTTAAACTTAAAAAAAAAATTATTAAAGTATTAACCACAATTAAAAATGTTGTCTACTACGGTTACACAAGTTTCGGTTGTTCCGGTGTCAACCTTCGGGCCTTCGACGTCGCTCAGACGGCAGCTAGGGGGTGGATAGCTTACAAAAATTCCGGAAATAGTAGACAAATGAGTAGGCGCCAACTGGGTCTATATAGTGGCCAAACTATGATCCTATTTCCCCAAAAACCCAGTAAATGAGGAAAGAAATAAAAGACAAACCTCAACTTATGTTCCTTTATAAAGAAAAAAATATTTACTAAATATACAGGCTATTTACCAAATGGCTTAGGTAATCAAAAAAAAAAAAAAAAAAAATTGGAGGAAATTAAAGAGAAAATTTACACTGTATATGTATATGCATAACCCAAAATAAATTATTAAATCAAAATATGGCACGGTTCGTCGTTAGCTTGGTACCAGGCATGACGCTTGCGCAAAATATTAATTCCCACCTTACATAAAAAATATAAAAATAGTTAACTCAAATCTTGTGCATAATCCGCACCTATACTACATCATATATATTGTAAACTAAACAGTAAACTTATAATCCTTATAAGCTTATAACCCTCTCCAAATTGGAAGGCGATATTCGCTTAACTTTTGGTTAAGACCAAACTACCAAAAGAAAATTATTAAACCATGAAATTTTATAATTAAGTATAATTCATACAACTAAATAAAAATATAAAAATAAAATAAATATACAAAGATACACAAAGGACTTCAGACACAGAGGTTATTTACTTAAACTCCCTGGTTGGAAGAGGTTACTTAATCTCTGCCCCCACACGGGTCTTCTGAGATTGCTTAACTTATAGTTAAGTCTGGTCCATTTAATAATGAATAAATTGAATAAAGTAAAATTATGGCAGTAGCCCTTAATAACTGAAGAATTACAACTTAAACGTGGAAGCAGTCCAAGTGTTCTGCGACCCGAAGGATTACTACATCAGCATTAAGTGCTTAAATTAAGTAAAAATTTAAAATATTAATCAATTAAACAATGTAACATTTGATAATACTTAAGTTATGAGTGAAAGAACCCTAGAACATTCTGTGCTCAAAAGTATAAATAATGTTGAGAATACCTTGACAACATTCGGTTGAAAGTGAATGTATAGTTTAACAATGCACGCATGAAACCTTCAATATAACGTATAAGAAAAACCTGATAGTAGGGTGTCTTCTTTCACAGCATTCCCATCTTCCTATCCAGAACGAGAATCATCATTGTAAATCTAGCTACAAGTAAGCTAGGCGACTAGTATACCAATGTTCTGTGTTCCCTCGATGAAACCGTTGAACTCCGGACGATATAACCCTCTGTGTACAACTGTTGAAATCCTGGGTCAACAACCCCTAGGTGAAACTGTTGACGAATCTTGGGCTAACAAGCCCCTGGGTGAAAATTGTCGAATCCTGGGCTAACAAGCCCCTGGGTGAAACCCTTAAAATATTACAAAGAAAAATGTCAATACACATTGACTCAAGTATCCCGAACTATAGGATTACCCAAAAATGTACATAAACTAGAAAATATTCAGTATCTAGGATAAAGAAAAATTACATTGGCTCAACAGTGAGTCATAAACAGTATTATGAGCTCAAATAATTAAAATTCTGTTATACAATGCCATAACATAAAAGAAATTGCCAGCCACATGGATGGTAACATAACCAAATATATACAAAACATACATTTTTCGTAAAGGGTTAACTTGGTAGCCTTCCAAGGATGAGAAACACGTGAGATGATCCACAGCAACAATATTCCACACTCCAAATGCTGTGAACTCCCGATTATTGCGTTAAAATCCTATATTAGATATGGGCTGGACCAATGACCATGGGAATTTACCAATTCACTAAAATTCCCCTCAAAATACGAAATGTCCATTTACCCACAATTAACCATGAAATAGAATCTAAAATCCCCTTTAATTAGGGTAAGCCGATGGGGCTAAATATTAAGAAAATTCTACTTCGACGCAAAAATCGTCTCTCTTGTGATTCAACACCACTGACAGAAAAACAATCCGTCAGCCGTCCAAAATGGCCGAAATCCCTTTTTGATAAATGTCAAGTGGGTTCAGAAATTCATCCTCAAGAATTCCCCACTATATAACTTAAGAGACCATTTACGAAAGGTACCTTAAAAACTATATTTATATACAGTATAACTACATTTGGGAAACTGTTCCCGACAAAAATTAACACAACAGCGATCGCAAAAAAACTCCCTCACGACTTAAAATCGCTCATTGTGAAACTACCTTACCTCGGGTTCTGAGCCCGATATAGGAAAGTCCCACCAACATGACACATGTCGGTGTTCTGTCGTCAAATGACGTTTATGTCATTCACTGTCATAATTAAAAAAAATATTAACCTAACCTGACATCTATAACAAAAATAAACAAAGATTATCTTAAAGAATGGTATCGTAAATAATTAATTACCCAAAGGTGAGACTATAATACATAATATATATAAATCTACAACGAAACTTGGTCTATTTTTAGGAGAGTCTGGCAAATTAAAACAGTGAACACTACACCGCAAATATGACCAATGTACAAAGTATTATACTAGTGGTGAGATGGAATAAATTGTAATAATGATGTCCAAAAGTTAGAATACAGGTGAAATTAGTTAATGACAAAAATAATAGAGATATCATCAATACGATTTTACCCTTTTTTTTCGTATGATTAACCAGGTAAGCCAAAACAATTTTATTAATTCGTGGGGCCAAAAATGAACGTTACAATACCTGTGATATTTTCAATATAGATACGGCAGGTGATGAAATAATATTCCAATTAATACAGTCAAAACTTATAAATCAATTTGGAACCAATTCATGTTGTTTTATCAAAAAAAATGTACGAGTTTGACACGCAAATGCATCTGTAGAGTACATTACTTTAATATTAAAAGACTGGAAATACAACATGCGTAGAAAAGACGGTAAGGAATATAAAAATTCCGTAGTTTAGGCTAATTTTTTATTCGTGAAATAATTAAAAAAAAAACTCTGTGCATCTAATTTAATCCTTTCTCAAATAAATTAAACTATTAAACTAAATGCACTCAGGATACCTACCTACCATTGAAAAATCCTGCGCCTATGATATAATCTCCGTTGTAAAAGTATCCATGTCTGAAAAGGTCCATATATCGTAATAGTAATTCTGTATGCGGCATACGCATTCAGCGTCCGCGGCTGACGGTGCCGGGATACAGAAATTCCGTATCGTGATACTGTATGCGTCGCCCGTACCGTGTGAATAGGTCCATTTGAATGTGTGGTCAGCCTGAATCTCGGACACACGTATCTCGTATACAGTATCTTCGTGTGAAAGCGCTCTTAAACTAAAATAACATTAGGGTAGGTACTAAATTTGTTACAAATATTGCAGTTGAATTGATTCTTTGCAAGTGTTGACATTGTATGCATATTGTAAATTTAGTGGACATTTTAAAAATGCCTTTACGTGTGTTAGATGTAAATAGTCTAATTTGTAGTGTACATAAGTATTTTACGGATGAAAAAGAAAATGGCGGTCCTTTAAAATCGGTAATGTCTGTACAACAACGCGTATGCGATGCTCTAGGAATTAGGGAAACCAAATTAAGAGGAGTATTACAAAATCACAATAGTGAACTGCCGAAAGAAGATCACCGCAAAACTCGCCCATTATTGAAAACGAAAGATATTCCAGATAGAAAGAAATTTGAAATTCGTGATACCATTTATCGAATGAGGGCCAACAAGGAACATGTGACCTTAAATACAATTCTCTCGGAATTAATAGATAGAAAATTTGACGACATTGGCAGAACAAGTCTATGGCAAGTGATACATAACTTGGGTTTCAAATTTCAAAAGGAGGATAACAGAAAGGCCCTTTGTAAAAGAAGTTCTATCGTGCACAAGAGAATTAACTTTCTAAGGCAAAATATTCTAAATTTAAAGAAGAAGGGGCTAATTTTATATATTTAGACGAAACATGGATATTTTGTTGGGGTGCAACCAAGAGAATATGGCAAGATGATAACGTAAAGTCCATGAAACATACCGATGGAGAAGGGAAGCGACACATAATTTTACATGCAGGAGGGAAATCGGGTTTTATAGAAGGTACTGATTTAATATTTTGACCTAAATTAAAATCCAGTGACTATCACGATAATATGAACACAGAAATGTTTCTAAAATGGTTGCATGAAAAACTTCTCCCAGGTTTAATTGAGGCCAGCGTAATTATTTTAGACAATGCACCTTACCATTCTGAAGTATTAAACAAAAGTCCAACGAACTCTTGGACTGTTGATAAAATTAAAGAATGGTTGACAAAGGAACATATTATACCATTTTCTCAATATATATTAAAATCAGAATTATTACGCTTGGCAAATATACACGCAAAACCAAAAACCTTTGTTGTGAATCAGATTAGTGAAAGTTACGGTCATCAAGTTTTACGTCTTCCACCGTATTATTGCCAGTTTAATTCCGAATATATATGGGGAATAGCAAAACAATATTATGACAACCATATTGGACTTAATGGTTATAGTGACGACGCAGTTCGGGAAACTTGGCAAAAGAACTTTCAATTGCAACTCCAGAAGTGTGGCGGAACTGTATATCCAAGTGCGAGAAACTAATAGAAGATTGGTGGACTCGTGAAAATAAAATAAACGAAATAAGTCCAATCATAATAACAATTAATGGTGATGACAGTGATGATGATGACGATTATAATATTTTGGATGATAATGACTGATTTTCATTTTTGTTGGCAAGTTTCATTTTTTTATTTTTCATTTAAAATTCTCTATAAATTTTTATGTTAGAAAATATTTTATTTAAGCTAAATAACCCTCTTATTATACATAGACCAAATATTCTGTTTGAAGTGTAATATAAAATAATTATTATTAGGTTTATAATAGCCACATTAGACTCCATTAATGAAGAAGTTTATTTCTGCTCTCAATTATACAAAAGATTCTCCATTGTTACATAATTAAAAAGTTGTACATTATTTTTCATTTCATTTAACCAGTTGATATTTCCCCAAAGAACAGGTCAAACTTTCGAGTACTTACCTGGAAATACTCATAACATTTTTAATCCGAAACCCGCGTAAGTATAGCGAACACACTTTACATCTAAGTCGAAACATTTTTCAATCTATACACATTGCCCACGAAAATGCCGAAAAATTAAAATTTTATACTTTTCCTACAATTTTTCCAATACGGTCCATTTTAGAGAAATCATGTAAAAAAAAATTATGGAGATCGATATCACAAACAACTTTTAGTTTTTTAAAAAATCAGAATTTTTTTATTTTGAAAAATGTTTCGAATACGGACTATTTTAGGAAAATTTTGTATAGAACAAAAATTATAGAGAATAATATTAAAAGTAACTTTTATTCAAAGAATTTTCTTCTACAAACGTAAATAACAGATATTTCATAATATATAAAAATTACCTCCTATAAAGTACCCCCCAGATGTTCCAACTCTGCCCAAAATCTAATCAGTTCACCTCAGATCGCATAAATTTAGAATTTGAAGTTTTTTTTCTTCAAAATTTATACTTTTTTACAAATATCTTGAATACGGCCCATTTTAGAGAAATTATGTATAGGAGAAAAATTATAGAGTGTAAAGGTGACTTTTTATTTAAGGACTTAACCAAGGGGGGTACGCTGCCCAATAAATGGTTTTTAGATACAGGAAATCATTATCATCAATAATATCTTAGCCATTTTTTATATCAAATCCGATAACAAATGTCTTCTTACTTGTCAACACAGAAGAAACACCACTTTTGCACTTTTCTGGAAATTTTCCTCTAATTTTTCCAATAAGTATGGTAAATTGTTATAGATTTAATACAGAATGGAGTGTTTTTTTTTTTAAATTACTTTTAAAAATTTTCAAAATAAATACTTTTCGAAAGATTTACAAAAAAAATCCAGATTTTTCCACCCTATGTTTTGTTATTATTGGTATTTCTTGAAAATTTCACGAAAGTAGGACTAAAAATAAGGGTCAGACTGAATTATAAATTTTCAAGGGGTTCGGTTTGCGCTTAAGTATGCACATGATAATTTACATGGTCTTTTTCCATAATACGAAAATATGTACATTGTGTACATATTTTCGACATCACTGTCCAATTTAGGTTGACGCATGAGTATGAAAATAAAAGAGATAGTAAATTAATTCCTTTTAAGAATAACGATGATTAGATAGAGATGAAACAAAATAAATTAAATAAACTATGTACCTATTTTTGACCGAACATGTCGAACTTAGAACCATAGGTTGTTCGGTTGTCCTTAAACTCGACAAGAAGTTTTTTCCTATTTGGAGGATAAAAATAACAAACAATTATAACAAAATACTTAATTTGTTATTATATTTGCACTATAAAACAATTAAAACATTAATATAACTCATGCAAACATGTTGTTGGAAAATTTAAAATAATGTTTGATGGTCCCTTAACTTAAAGCAAACGTTATACTGTATTCGTATTCACTGGTATAGGCTGCACTGAAAAATTTTTAGGTTTTTGAATTTAAGTCATATCCATCAAGGTATGATTATTAAAAGTGCCCGCCAAGGGTTTAGACCATTGATATCTTTAGATTTCATTAATTTTACATACACGGGTTTCTTATTTTGGAACGATTTATATAAATATGTCGAATTTTGGGTCGGCGTCCAATTCAGTTACCTCGCAAAAGTTTACTGTGGTAAAGATAATTTTGAGTGCGATGGCACACTTGGGGGAAACAGTAGTAAAAACAGTGCGAAACAATTACAAATCCGGATGTTGCTTTAGCTTTTGATAGGTTTTTTTACCTCCGTGGATCGAATTGACAATATTTTTTATCCAGCCGTTAAAACATCAATCCTTAGTAGAAAAAATATACCTAAAAAGTTAAATCAACAAGAAGAAATGGATAAACCTGATTGCGAATTGTTGTGTAATCAGCCAAATACTATGGCGACTAAATGGCAAGATTTTTAGATTTAGATTTAATTAGGACTGTGGGCCATGTGGCCTCCCCCACCTCGACCTTTTCAGATCTATTGTGGATATCCTTTAATCTTTGTTAAGAGTACCTTGTCTAATTTGATATTTTGTAGTAGACTCCATAGACAGGGAAGTATTTCTCCAGTATAGCTGGTTGCCCTTGGTTTTTCTTCTTCAGGGGTAAAGAATCTTAGTCCTGCTAGACTTTCGTAGTAGAACAATACTTGTTCTGCCGTTTCCTCCTCTTTTTGACAAAATCGGCACAAGGTTTCTTCTGCCAGACCGATATGATACATATGTTTGTTAAGCCTACAATGCCCTATTAATATACCTACTAGTACTCTAGTGTTACTGCTATTAAGGCTTAGTAGATGCTCGGTAAGTTTAATCGATGGTTCTTTTAAGAACTCTTTGGCCTGTCTCTGTCCTGGTGAGTTTTTTATCACTCATGAGATTTTTTTAATATCCACTGCTTTGTGCATGTTCTGATATTTGTTTTTGTTACACCACAGAAAAGTTCTGGGCCAATAAGAGCATTTAAGGCTCCTTCTCGGGCTAGTAAAGCAGCCTCTTCATTGCCCTTATGTCCTCTGTGTCCTGGTACCCAAGTTAAGGTAGCTCTGTTATGGCTTCCAAACAGTCCCACACAAGCTTTGAGTGTACCTGCATGGATCTGAGTTCTTTTAACATCGCTTGACTGAGTATGACAATGATTTTTCCATTTACCCCCTTAATACTTTTTTTGCGCAGTGATGTATTGCTGGTATTTCTGCCTGGAATACTGTCGCATGTTTACCTAAGTTCAATGAGATTCTTGTCTTTGGCTTGGACTATATATACCTACTTCTGAACCTTCATGGGGTTTGGAGCCGTCTGTATAACAGGTGAAATCTGCATGAATAGGAGGTCCTCCCGTCCACGATTCCCTGTCTGGTATACTTACTTTATATAGCTTTTGAAAGCTTTATTTTGGGAGCATTTCATCTGAAGGCATTCCCATGGTAGGATACTTAAACCAGTTGGACCTTGCAGACCAAATAAGTAGGATGATATGAAAAGTAAATCATGCGAACGGTCGTAAATAGTTATTTATGTACCAAGTCAGCAAAAAAAATTTAGCCACAAAATTGTACATATCAAATTTTACTATTTTACAAACCATTTCGAATTTGATCATACCTAATTGTCAACTTATATAGATAAAATTAAATAATTCATCACTTAAAATTTATTTAGAAATAAATAAAACAATATTTTCTGAACTTTATTTTGCAATTAACAAGTTTATTTTTACAAAATTATGTAAAATTCCAATCAGAATCCATGTACTTTTAACATCCCTAGCAACACCAGCGTCCCGCGGTGAATTATAGTTATCTTAATCACAACAAATGTCAAAACATTCTACGTTAGACCATTAGCATCGTATTCTATGTAGGTTTTGAAGTGCTAGTACTCCTAATACTCCTGTGCGCCTACATTTTTATTTCAATTTAGACTCCAAATAATACGAGTATATAATTGATTAACCAATGGTATAAATATAAATAATATGTACCTAATTGATTATTCAATGGTATAATTCCTTATTTTTGTGTACTATTAGTCAAATATATTTATTGAAGTGAAATATACATCTGTTGCACCTTATTCTTACCTTTTAATATACATATCTACATTGTATATAGCCTATAACTTACTTAAGAGGAGTATTTACTTGGCTGTAGAGCGGAGCATGCAAGGGTTTCGTAGTACCCCCACTTTTAAAGTTTATTTTTGACTTATTCTGAAAGAAAAAAATAAGTACGTGTAGGTAAAGGATAAATCTATGCTCCTCTGGAGACACTTTTTTAAAATTTGAAACTGTTTTTTCTAAAAAAAAATACAAATCTCGACTTTTTTTACCCATTTTCAAATTTTTTTTTAGAAAAAACTAAATTGAATTTTGAAAAAGTGGTTCCAGAGGAGCATAGATTTAACCTTTACCTACACGTACATATTTTTTCTTTTAAAAATAGTAAAAAATAAACTTTAAAAGTGGGGTACTACGAAACCCTTACATTGCAAGATTTTTCGTCTGGAAAGTGGCGCCTCTGTTAGATTTTTAAGAAATTAATATTTGTGAATGAAAACAATTTATAATATATTTTACTGATGTTTTACGAGGGATGAATAAATTTTACGTATTTGTACACCTTATTTTTTACGTAATTTATCTCTGTAATACTAAGATTGGTATATATTATATGCAAGGGTTTCATATTACACCAATTTTACGGATTATTTTTTAATTTTACTAAAAGAAATTTTATGTAAGTACAGGTAAAGGCTTAGCCCATACCTCTCTGGAGTCACTTTAAAAATATGAATCAGTCTCTTTTGAAAAAAATCTAAGAAAAGAAACGAAAAGAAATAGAAATGTTAAAAAATACTAGAAGAGAACAATATATTTAATTTTTGCCTACAGGAGCTTTAAATTTTTATTACAATAAAAATAGAAATACGTTAAAAGCTTTTTCATCTAGATGGTGACACCAACAAAATATATATCTTTTTCTACTATTTAGTGATAAACAGTACGTAAGTGATTTGAATTCATTATTTTTTACATACAGTAATTTCGCTCAATTATATTAAATTAATTTTATCATTTATTTATTAAAAAAATATATATCCGAAATTGAAAGGTATGCACTGAGATGTGAATTATAAATATGTTTTTGTTTAATGAATACCTCTTCGAGTCAACAATCCGTTAAAGTAATGTAAATATTTTTTCTTGCTCTCGCGCATGGTTATGATCTGTCGCATCCTTTGAGGCGCGTTGCAAGAGAAAATTTTCTAAAAAGTTAGCCAATGTCTATAAATCAGAAAAAAACGATTGTGACAAGCTGATTGTGCATTGTAGCACAATAAAAGATGGAAACGAGTCGCTGCTTTAAAATTTGGAGAAATTTGTAAAAAATCTCCTAAATTTTTTTATTTATTTCTAAAGCCACCCGATATGGCATGGACCATAAATTCAGAGCAAAATAAGATTTGGAAATTTATTTGCAAGTAAAAGTTTTTAAATGTGGACATTTTATTGAATTCGAATTTGATTATGTTGCTGCCAGTCTGGAAAGAATAAAAAAAAACAAAACTCTATGATAGAGTTAAAATGTCCATATGGAGCTGAAGTGCTGACTGTAGAAGAAGAAATATGCAGTAGAGAAATAACTTTTTGGAAAAAGGACAATACCATTAAGGAGAACCACTATTGGTATTTTCAAATTCAGGGCTGGCTGCACATAACACAAATGGATTTTGCATTTTGTGCTTTTGGACTTCTGGAGGAATAAAAGTGGAAAAAATATCTCATAATGACAGCTTTTGGGAAGAAAAGAGTGTATATTTTTCATAAGAGGCGAAGCTGAGGGCAAAAATTATTATCAATATTATAGATATAACTTTTAAGAAAATTTCGGATTATAATTTTCCCACTTCTGTGGAAGAAAAGATACAAAATAAAATTAAAAATTTTTACATGCAATATGCCTTGCCAGAACTTGTCGACAGCGAAGCTAATAAAGACATTGAAGTACGGGGCAGAATACTAAATAATTCGTGAGAAATTTTGTTTAATATTTATTAACATAACGCAAGGAATCTTAAATTATTTTGAATATTTTTATTAATTTAAGAATTACATTTTATTTATTTCTAAAACATGGTAGTAGGCGATCCATTTAATATATGATTAATGTCTTATTATTATAGTACACTATTTTAAATTTAGGATTTTACCAGTAGCAGTGGTAATTGATGATATATAATTATTATTATTATTATACCAAATGTTTTAAAAGGCTACACCAACTAGCGGACCACGCTTTTAAGTCCCCAAATAATAGTTTCAAGATTTTGATTTGGATTAGAAGTTTTGTGTCAAAGCCAAGTCATGTATTGATATTAATATACGTAGATGAGTAACTATCATCAATTGAAATTGAAAATTCACACATGAATCTTTGTAACGACGTTATTTATAACTTTATTAACTTTATAACGGTCAAAAATGTTAGTTAACTTATTTAATTTTAAATATAAATTGATTTTTATTTTAACTTAGAAATTTTCGAAAAGTTCACTATATGGTTTAGTTGTTGCAACTTCACTGCGCTTAAGTAGCGTTTAGATTAAAATATGAATTGATTTATGGAGCTTAACTAAAAAACAGGAACTAATGCTTTTATTCCAAAAAAACTATTATGGTCAATAAAAAGAATTTTGAACTGTGATATCTGCAAGTCCTTATTTAAAACCTTTAAATTTAATATCATTATACAAGAGTTATCTTTACAAATTGATAGAAATATCGAACATAAGTTTGTTGACATAAACATTATTTCCAAAATACAAATAAATATACCTCTATTAAAGAATACTCATAATTTATTTAATATATTCATTTAAACATGTTTTTGTTTTTTGTCTGGATGATATTGAATACTAACTTTTACTATATAACTTTTTATCGAGACATTGTGAAATAAAAAAAACAGGCAATTAATTAAAAGCGCACTCCAATATTTCAGGTATAGAAGTTTCAATGCTATACTGTTTCCCAAATTATGAAAATACTAAAGAATATTAAAAAAAAATAAAAAGCCAATTAAAGAATGTGTTAATACTCGTATTTACAGAAGAATATTATATTTTTATTTCACAAAAATATTAAGTCAGTTTTTCTTTTTTATGTAAATCATATCATTTTCAAGGCAATAAAACAGAAGAAAAGTCACCGAATACCGATTTCAAAAAGGTCTATTAGTTTTTATAGGAAATAAAAAGAGAAAGAACCCTTTCTAATCAAGTTAAAATTCTTTACTAATTTCGCTGTTTCTCTTCGACGATGTCCGGTCTCCGTCTTGTTTAAAATCGATTAACTATAAATGGATTAAGGTATTTTGTACCGTGTTAAAAAATTTAAAAAAAAATTTTTAAGAATATATTTTTTTTTAATAGTAAACTTTGACAAACATAATATACAATATTCAAAAAGATAAATCACATTTATGTGATTATACAAAAATTT
Organism: Psylliodes chrysocephalus; assembly: GCA_927349885.1. Classification (NCBI taxonomy): domain Eukaryota; kingdom Metazoa; phylum Arthropoda; class Insecta; order Coleoptera; family Chrysomelidae; genus Psylliodes; species Psylliodes chrysocephalus. Next base: position 50,721,595 of record OV651813.1, on the reverse strand, counting down.
TATTTATTTTTCTAAAATAATATGGATTGTCCTCTAAAATATATATAGTGGCTCGCAAAAGTCTGCTTTTTATATGTTAGTTTTTTCAGAAAATGTTATTTCTGATAAAACTTGGTGTTTAATTAAACCTAAAACTTTATTTAAAAAATTCTGTATCATAAATACAAATTTGGCTGCACAGTGAACTAGGTACTCTTCTAGGAACCGAACCCACATTTTAACATATAAGATTAATTTAAGAAGATGTATATAACTCTACATAGTAGTTTTTTAGTTAATACAATTAATATAGATTATTATATCCTTTTTAACCTACTTCAAAAAAGAGGAGGTTCTCAATTCGTCTGTATATCTTTTTTTATGTATGTTCAGCGATAATTCTTTAACACAATGTCCGATTTAAATGACTCTTTTTTGGCTGGAAAGAGGGTACTTCCGGGATGGTCCCATATAAATTAGGTCAAAATCTAACAATTGGGTCCATGAGAAAATCCTCAAATTTTTATTTTTTATGTATGTTTAGCGATAATTCTTTACCACCTTGTCCGATTTGCTATAATTCTTTTCGTTAGTAAGGGGGTACCTCAGGGGTAGTCCCATATAAATTTGGTTAAGATGTGGTGATGGCATCTGCACGATTTTTAAGTCGGTTTTTTAAAATTACTTTTAATCCTTGTTACGTAAATTAAAAGTTTAATAATTTGGTGCTTTCTTGATGCGTCGTTTTATGATTTCACTTTGTATATGTTTAAGTACAGATAATTATTATTACTGGCAGTTAATTTTAAATCATTAAAATAATATTTTTTTAATCCAAAAATGGCAAACAAAAAAAGCCATGTCACATTCAGTGTAATAATAAAAATTAGAAAGGTATATAAATATAGTATATTATGTACCAACATACTAAACTTTTACTTTCAATCCCGCCTTTTTGTTATAAAAGACTTCTAAATTTTTACCAGTGACGTCCGTACCGGGTTTGAACTGAATATTTTTGAACAAAAATATGGTACGCCACTGCTTTTTATAAAAACCAAAATTTATCTTTAAAATCCTTATTTATTTTGGAGCAAATTTGGTTTATAGACGTAGGTACTTTCGTACGACGCATCCTTTTCGCGTAAGAAAATAAAAACCAGTTTATTGAAACTGCTTTTGATATTTTGTTGAAATTTGGTAGGAACCCACCATGAGTGGAAACACTTTTGTTTGCAAAATTTCATAAAAATATCTAGAGTGATAAGAAACTTATGATAAAATAGTTATTTTTTTCTTAAAACTTTAACACCCAATAATTCACACCCTTAAGTATCGGCACTCAATTAATAAATACCCTGTATTAATTGATATTACCTTATTCGAACCAATCGTCTATTTTTTCGTTATCTGTATTTATATTTCACAACTCTATACTCCTAAATGTAATTTAATCTAAACCTATTCACTAAATTTAAATGTAAAAATAATGTAAAACCCTCTAAAAAATCGAACTGCGTTATAACAATATCTCGTAATGCACCGAGAAAAACAAATACGATTCTGGTTCCCCTAATTTAGGTTACTCTGACTCACTCAAGAACTGATAAACGTCCGTCGGCAGCGGTGGTAGGATTTTTTTTCGGTTCCTTTGTCTGAGCTTCGCGCGTTAAGGTTTGGAATACGTATCCCTCGTATCTACATGCAATTGTTAAAATTATGAATGAATGCGGATTTCGTTTAGTCTCGGAAGTAATTTTGTAGTATTTAGGCTCCACCCTTAAGTTGTAATTTTTATACCCACTAAACTACCGTTGCCCCGCAGGTATTTCAGTTTGTAATGTAAATTTTCCTCTTAATGCTTTTCATTTATTTACGCCTAATTCTAGTGTTGTTTGCGTATGCACGTCGTACGCTTATTTGACAAAAGAAGATAACAAAAAACGGAATGTTCTACTCTCTCAGTGGCGTCCTTCCCTCGAAAGGTTGCAGCTGTATGTTAAAATCACTCCAACAATATTCCGCATGGATTGAGGCTCAGATGTATGTTTTTTGCAGC
>OV651813.1:50514557-50714557 GCA_927349885.1 Psylliodes chrysocephalus | reverse complement strand
CAATATAAAATCGGTGACAGTGTGGCCACTGTTTTCTTTGATGCTGTTGAATTTATCATAGTCGATGAAAACAAAAAGGTAGGCATTGCATTTTTTTTTATATTATAAGGCAGAAAGACACTCTTATAAGTGAATTAAAAGATAAAATCCAAGTTTTAAATCAACACATAACCCTACTAAAAAAATTTAATTTCTCAAATCAGACAACTTTACAAGGTGAAGTTGATAAATCAAACGATCTTAACAAAAAATATCCCAACGCTATTATAAAAGAAAAGTGGACAAACCTTTGTCCGACTTGAACCAAATGATAAATCAAGGCAGTGAGTTAATTGACCCGAAACAAAAACAAATAACAAAAATTGATGTCGCATCCTCAATAGAAATAGCCAATACCCAGCAGAAGATAAATGAAATTCTAAACTTGGGCAGCGCCAGTGGGCCACCGAATGTTTCTACCAACTCAAATAAAAGTGGACTGATGTTATAAAGAGAAGAAATAAAAGAAATATGATTATTGGAAGAAATAATTCAGGTGGTTCCTAAATGCTCACCATTACACGTATGTAGACTAAAACCAGACACCACCGCTGAAGAATTAGAAAACCGATTGAAGAATAATTTTCCGGAGGTCAGATGTGAAATCTTAAATTCCAAACGCCCTGATTTGTATGCGGGTGGCACAAGTGATTGATAACAATTGATCGAAAAGAAAAATGATCAAACAGAAAAATGATCGAACAGAAAAATGATCGAACAGAAAAATGATCGAAAAGAATAATGATCGAAAAGAAAATTGATCGAAAATAGATTTGATAGAAAAAGAAATTGATCGAAAAACCAAATATTCATAAAATTATAGAATAATAGAAAAATAAAAACAAAAACTTTAAATTTACCTAACCTGTGTAGCCTAGAATCATCGCTGGTTGCTTCGCAAAAACAAAAAATGAAAAAATAAAATAAACTTAAGTAACTTACCTAACTAACCTATCTTGTGCAAGAGCAATCAGTTAAATTTGAATAGCACAGGTTAGGTAAATTGTTTTTTTTTATTTTTATAATTTTTTTGCGAGGCGGATCGCGACGTTTGCAGACTGGATCAATTTAACTGATTGCTCTGAGACAGGTTAGGTAAGTTAGTTAAGTTTTATAAAAATAAATAGAAATAAAAAAAACCTAACTAATTTACCTAACCTGTGCGGCCTAGGACAATTTAACTGATTGCTCTGATAGAGCTTAGGTAAATTAGTTAGGTTTTTTAAAAACTTAACTAACTTACCTAAAACTTAACTAACTTACCTAAAACTTAACTAACTTACCTAAAACTTAACTAACTTACCTAACCTGTGTCAGTTAAATTGCTCCAGGCAGTACAGGTTGGATAAATATGTTAGGTTTTCTTTATTTTTCCCTTTTTTGTATAATTACTTTTTACAAAGCCACCCTCGAGGGCTCCAGGTCGTACAGGTTAGATAAATTAGTTAAAATTTTTGTTTGAATTTTTCTTATTTTTCTATATATTTTCACGTGGCAAACCGCGACGGCTCCAGGTCGTACAGGTTAGGTAAATTAATTAAATTTTTTATATAAAAAAAAAACTTAAATTAATTTACCTAAAATGTCCCATCGGGGACAACTCGACGTTATTGAAATATATTTTTGTGCGAATTAATCACATTTTTTTTAATCCAAATGACCGTTTAATCCAAATAACCGTTTAGCTCTAAAATAATTAATTTTAAATTAACAGTATTGTGGGGATAAAATTCGAAATTTGCCATTAGTACCTAATTTTGATAGCCGCTTAGTTTAGTTTCCCTGGTAGTAGGGATTAGACGGACGGTTGAATGATATCGTTTGATTTTTTGATAATTTACTATTTTTAATGTTGATTTTCGATATATTGTCCTTTCGATCTAATGAATTTTCGATCTATTGTCTTTTCGATAAAATGTTATTCGATAAAATATATCTTCAATCAAATGTTATTCGACCAAATGTATTTTCGATCAAATGCCATTCGATAAAATGTTTTTTCGATCAAATTTCCAATTCGATCAAATGTTTTTCGATCAATTTTGTACCACCCTTTGTATGCATCCTTTAAGGTTTCTATTTTTAAAAATAATTATAAAAAAGCCATAGACGCAAACATATGGCCATTTGTAGCCTATGTAACTCGTTTTTTCAAAAAAAGAAAAAATGCTAGCGGACCAACCTAAATGATTATGTTAAGAAACCAGTTCAGTCTAGGTCCAATCATAAATTCAATAAAAATATTTCATGCAAATGTACAGAGCTTGACAAATAAAACTGATTTGTTCAGAATATACTTGTCTGATATGGATTTTTCAATTAATAATATAACTGAACATTGGATGAGTGAAACTATGTTAACTTCAGTAAATTTTTTAAATTATAAATTGGTCGCCCATTATTCGCGTGAAAATGGAGCTCATGGCGGACTGTGTATGTTAATAAAAAGTTTTCTCAAATTTAAAGTCGTTGACTTAAGTAAATTTTGTGTGAATATTCATGCCGAATTTTGCGGAATTGTTCTTTTACCTATGAAAATTGTAATTATTAATGTGTACCGTTTATCCTCAAACGGCTATATTAATTTTTTTTTTTTTTGAAAACTTTGTTCAAATGCTCGAATATATTTCGGATAAATACAACAACATAGTTGTCTCCGGGGACTTTAATATTGATATTAAAAAAGAATCAAATATTCGGGGCCAGTGGTTTAATATTTTGTAGTCTTTCGGACTGTCAATAAATATACAGGAAGTTACTAGGCCAGCTTCAAATAGATGCGTCGACAATATTCCTATATTCATTATACTTGTAACCCGGGAGTGTTAAACATGATGTTTCTGATCATTTAGGTCAAATTGTAGATCTTGATTATGAGATTACTGAAAATACAAACATCAATAAATTTAGAAAAATCTCGAAACATTCTCTGGATGGTCTAAGACTCGCTCTTGATGAAACAAATTGGGATTTTTTAGAAAAGCCTGACTTTGAGGTACATCATTCAAGTGAAATCTTTTTAAAAACTTCTGCTCCTTGATAGACAAATTTTTACCTTTTAAATCAACTTGTTTTAGTCGTAATTTTATAAATTTTTATAACGATGAATTAACGAAAAAAACGCAATGCCTTAACAGCGATAAAAACTATATATGATTGTACTAAGAATTAATCTGGCCGAATTGCATACAACTGCTACAAAAAATATTATTATAGGTCAATTGAAGATGCCAAAAGATCAGCCTACGATTCATTTTTAAAAAATTCATCAAATAAGTCGAAGTGTAGTTGGAAATTAATTAATTTTGAACGAAATGCCACCAATAATAAAAGTTCCTCATGTGATATTACCCCAGAAGTGTTCAATAATTATTTTTCCAGTATTGCAGAATTAATTATATGTTCCTTGCCAGACACCGAACATCAGGTCACAGACATTTTGGACAAAAGTCTTAAACCCCGTGATTACTTCTTTATTAAGCCAATTGTATCTTTTATATTTGAAGAAGCAACCAAGACATTGAAAAGCTCTTCGTGTTATGATATCTACGGCTTAAATTCCCAAATTATCAAAGAAATGTATAGTTCCTTTTGTCAGCAGTTGTCAAGTTTATTTAATAAATCGATTTGTGATGGTCAATTTCCGGACAGTTTCAAAGTAAAGTAATACAAAAACTACGATGTAAATCAACCAGGAATTACCGCCCCATCTCGATAATTCCAATATTTGGAAACATTTTGAAATTATTTTAAAAAACGCCTGAACCTGTTTCTTGACAAAATGAATACTATCCACAAATGTCAATATGCCTTTAGAAAGGGCTGTAGTACTGTTAATGCTATAAGAAACTTCGTGGAAGGGTAGATGGTAGATGGTTTTGAGGGGGTAAATCAACCCTGATAACAATGTGCGATCTCTCGAAAGCATTTGACTCTGTTTTCCACGATCTGCTTACATCCAAACTTGATTTTTATGGAATACGAGGAACACCACTCAATCTTTTTAAGTCGTCTATTTAAATGGCCAGTTATCAAATTTCCTTACTGTTCAGCACGGAGTTCCGCAAGGATCTGTGTTAGGTCCACTATTTTTATCACTTACGTGAATTACATATTTCACTGTCTTTAACCTAATGCCTGCTTCCTCTTTGCAGACGATACTACAATTTTAAATTCTCACAGAGATATCGACACTCTTGAAAATTTCAGTAACATGGCAGTCGCTAAGGCTGGAGAATGGTTTACTACAAGCAAATTAAATCTTAATAAGGAAAAAATCCAAATCTTTATTATTTTTACTAAGCGGAGACATGGTAACGCAAATTGTGCCACTCTTCTGGGAATAACACTCGACAGCGGTCAAAAGTAGGACACCCACATTAAAAAGTTAGCAAAAAAACTAAGTTCTCAAATATTCCTACTTAGAAATTTAAAAAAAGTATAAACGTTGACACGTTTTTAATGGCTTAGAGGGAAAGTCCACTCATGCACACGTCGCGCGCGACTGATCGCGAGGCATCGCGCGCGGCAATACTTTCGATGTTTTTAAATTACTCAAAGTCCATTAACGCGGTTCTGTCGCATGGTCGCACGCATCTAAAAATTAAAAATGACACACCCGCGATTTTCCTGTCGCACTCGGCCAGCGTTGTCATGGATACATATGGAGCATTATGGAGTTGGAGTTTCCTGTTAACTTTTCGACAGTTCCAGTGAAAAAATTTTTGATAGTTGCATTGATATAGAGTAAAGTATCTTTTAGTTTGTGGATTTCCAAGACAGTGTGTATAATATAAAGAGCAATGGTAGGAGGGAAAGCCCAATCATGCGACACGTCGCGCGCTACGGATCGCAAGGCATCGCGCGCGGCAATACTTTAGATGTTTTTAAATGACTCAATGCCCATTAACGCGGTTCTGTCACGTGGTCGAACGCGGCTGAAAATTAAAAATGACAAATCCTCGATTTTCCTGCCGCACGCGGCCAGCGTTATCATAGATATCTACATATTGAGCATCGTCATATTGAGCATTACTCATACAAACGTCAAGTCGCGTGCGAAACGCCAGTTAAGAGTTGGAGTTTCCTGTTAACTTTTCGACAGTTCCAGTGAAAAAATGTCCGACAGTTGTATTCATATAGATGAATTTATATCCGATATTCAAGACCGACTTCAAATATTGAACAGTTATTAAAATAAAATAGCGACAAAAATATTTGTTTGGGAATCTGCGCTAACATTCTGCGTAAATCCTTATATAATAAATTATATGCGCCTTTTACATAAGGGTCTATAAATAATGGATGAACCCAGTACCTATTTCGTTTCAATTTTTTTCGTCGACGAACAAAATAAAAAAATACCGTTGCTACTTCTTCCACCTCTATTTTGATATTGAACGTCTGTGTCGCTGCTTGTCGTTTGTTAAAAATTGCTCCTAAAAAATCGCATGCGGCAGGTCGCGCGCGACTTGTCGCGTGAGTGGGCTTTCCCTCTTACCACTCCCCATTTCACAGTTATCTTACTTATGGTATAATACTATGGGGAAACGCATCCAATGCCATACGAATCTTTCAGCTTCTAAAGAGAGTCATACGAATCCTAACTGGCAGCCATTTTAAAGACTCTTGTCGGTCTTTATTTCACACTCTAAATATCTAAGAGGGAAAGCCCACTCACGCGAACGTCGCGCGCGACCTGCAACATGCGATTTTTTAGGTGCGATTTTTAACAGACGACAAGCAGCGACACAGATGTTCAATATAAAAATAGAGGTGGAAGAAGTAGTAACGGTTTGTTCAATTCTGTTAGTCGGCGGAAAAAATTGAAACGACGTAGATACTTGGTTCATCCATTATTAATAGACCCTTATGTAAAAGGCGCATTTAATTTATTATATAAGGATTTAAGTTAACACGAAGATAAATTCTTCAAATATTGCAGAATCCCAACGCAGATTCCCGAACAAATATTTTTGTCGCTATTTTATTTCAATTAACTGTTCAATATTTGAAGTCGATCTTGAATATCGGATATAAATTCATCTATATGAATACAACTGTCGGACATGTTTTCACTGGAACTGTCGAAAAGTTAACAGGAAACTCCAACTCTCAACTGGCGTTTCGCACGCGACTTGACGTTTGTATGAGTGATGCTCAATATGACCATGCTCAATATGTAGATATCTATGATAACGCAGGCCGCGTGCGGCAGGAAAATCGAGGATTTGTCATTTTTAATTTTCAGCCGCGTTCGACCACGCGACAGAACCGCGTTAATGTGCATTGAGTCATTTAAAAACATCTAAAGTATTGCCGCGCGCGATGCCTTGCGATCCGTCGCGCGCGACGTGTCGCATGAGTGGGCTTTCCCTCTTACCATTGCTCTTTATATTATACACACTGTCTTGGAAATCCACAAACTAAAAGATACTTTACTCTTAAATTCTGATTACCACAACTATCCTACAAGGGGTGGTGATTTAATTAGAACGACACGTTTTCGATTAGAATTATCGAAAAATAACTCATTAGATGTTCAAATGTATAATATAATTCCAGTAAACTTAAAAAATAAATTTTTTTTTAGCTTTTAAACGTAATATTAAAAATTATTTACATTTGCACTATTTTTACGATATCAGTGAATAGTTGAAAAGTCAATGGCGTTACCAGACTGATCTGCATTTTAATTAGGCATTCCAATGACCTGTCCAAATGGCTACCAGTGGGTAATGACAGTATAGATATGGCAACCCTGTTGTCATGTTGTCATTAACAGGGTCAATGATACATATATAGTTATATAGATTGCTCAAAGCTGGTCGTTTACGAGCGGCCATATTGCCTGACAAATATTTATTAATTTGAATCGGTTTAGCAAAAATGTGTTTTAAAACCAATTTTTAGCCTTTAGATATTTAAAAAAAAATAATTGCTTACATTTTTACTTCAAAGCATAAGCTTATGTTTATTTTGAAAAATATGGATGATCAATCTATGTAACTATCTATTTCATTGACCTTGTCAAATCACCGGGCCTACAGGGTTGCCATAATTTTGCCATATCATAACCCGTCATAACCCACTGGTAGCCATTCAGTTTGAAATGCCTAATAATTAAATTCAGATCAATGTATTATTCTGTTTGTCTAAAACTTTTCTGTTATATACATTTTATCGTATGTTACCTTTATTATTTATTTATTTATTTAGAATTTCTAAATATTATTAGACTTGCTACACATGTTTTTCATAAAGTAGTCAATAAAATATTCTTCTTCTTCTTCATCATCTACTATAAATCCTACGGTTTATTTTGGACACGCCAATGTAGATTGTAAGACAATAAGAATATTTTGAAAAGCATTTCTGATTAATTTAGGGTTAGTACTTGTTTTGCTGAAGGAAAGTAGTTGGATGTTCTTCCATTTACAAATGAAAGAATAAATAAACAATAGAGAGAACAGGGTTCGGTTAAAGATGTAGAACAAAATTATATAAATATATTATTTTTTTTGGTGTTTTTATTGTAATACGATTGGTGTTAAAATATAGTTAATCAAGATTAATTTTCAACGCCACTGATATTTGTATAAGAAAACATTTAGCATGTCTGCGTTCAGACATTGAACTTACCTATGACAAAGGACTATTATATAAATTATACATATATATTGGTGTGTATGTACACTTAGTCATATATATGAATACAGGACTGTTCCTACCGGGCGCACCGACTGTAAAGGCGGTTGTCGTCCCACATGTTGGTTTTGTCTTACCATAAACGTAATGGGTGTCTAGAAGAAATATTAATTATTAATTAAATTTCTTAGGACAGAAAAATAAAAGAAAATATTAGACAAAAAAATCAAACCAAACTTTTACTTATAAATAAGCATCTGTTTTCGACCCTAGGGCGGTAGTCAAGTATAAAAGTGAAGAAAAACAAATGTGAAATATTATGCTGATTTAAAACAAATCGTACAACATGAACAACTAATTATACTCTATTTAAGTTAAAGAAAAGTAAATAAGTGCAGGCAGAATATGACCGTCAGAGTAAAATGGGTGGGTATTAAGTGTTTTATGAAAAAAAGTATTTTATTTTATTAAAAAAAAATTGATATGAAAATTTTTTTGGATCCAAATTTTTATGACGTAATAATTCTATTGTGTCATTATTTAGCGATACTGGGGTGGTAAGGGTTTTGAAAGGTTAAAATTAGTCAATTAAAATCAAGAAAGTTGAAAAATTGTTATGGGGATATTTTTGGGTTGTTGATTTGGAAAACTGTCACTGAGGTGTAAAAGATTGAAAAAAAAGATAACAGATTTTTAAGAAAATCTTGAAAAGGAGGAAAGGAAAAGAAAAAGAAAAAGAAAAAGAAAAAGAAAAAGAAAAAGAAAAAGAAAAAGAAAAAGAAAAAGAAAAAGAAAAAGAAAAAGAAAAAGAAAAAGAAAAAGAAAAAGAAAAAGAAAAAGAAAAAGAAAAAGAAAAAGAAAAAGAAAAAGAAAAAGAAAAAGAAAAAGAAAAAGAAAAAGAAAAAGAAAAAGAAAAAGAAAAAGAAAAAGAAAAAGAAAAAGAAAAAGAAAAAGAAAAAGAAAAAGAAAAAGAAAAAGAAAAAGAAAAAGAAAAAGAAAAAGAAAAAGAAAAAGAAAAAGAAAAAGAAAAAGAAAAAGAAAAAGAAAAAGAAAAAGAAAAAGAAAAAGAAAAAGAAAAAGAAAAAGAAAAAGAAAAAGAAAAAGAAAAAGAAAAAGAAAAAGAAAAAGAAAAAGAAAAAGAAAAAGAAAAAGAAAAAGAAAAAAGAAAAAGAAAAAGAAAAAGAAAAAGAAAAAGAAAAAGAAAAAGAAAAAGAAAAAGAAAAAGAAAAAGAAAAAGAAAAAGAAAAAGAAAAAGAAAAAGAAAAAGAAAAAGAAAAAGAAAAAAGAAAAAGAAAAAGAAAAAGAAAAAGAAAAAGAAAAAGAAAAAGAAAAAGAAAAAGAAAAAGAAAAAGAAAAAGAAAAAGAAAAAGAAAAAGAAAAAGAAAAGAAAAAGAAAAAGAAAAAGAAAAAGAAAAAGAAAAAGAAAAAGAAAAAGAAAAAGAAAAAGAAAAAGAAAAAGAAAAAGAAAAAGAAAAAGAAAAAGAAAAAGAAAAAGAAAAAGAAAAAGAAAAGAAAAAGAAAAAGAAAAAGAAAAAGAAAAAGAAAAAGAAAAAGAAAAAGAAAAAGAAAAAGAAAAAGAAAAAGAAAAAGAAAAAGAAAAAGAAAAAGAAAAAGAAAAAGAAAAAGAAAAAGAAAAAGAAAAAGAAAAAGAAAAAGAAAAAGAAAAAGAAAAAGAAAAAGAAAAAGAAAAAGAAAAAGAAAAAGAAAAAGAAAAAGAAAAAGAAAAAGAAAAAGAAAAAGAAAAAGAAAAAGAAAAAGAAAAAGAAAAGAAAAAGAAAAAGAAAAAGAAAAAGAAAAAGAAAAAGAAAAAGAAAAAGAAAAAGAAAAAGAAAAAGAAAAAGAAAAAGAAAAAGAAAAAGAAAAAGAAAAAGAAAAAGAAAAAGAAAAAGAAAAAAGAAAAAGAAAAAGAAAAAGAAAAAGAAAAAGAAAAAGAAAAAGAAAAAGAAAAAGAAAAAGAAAAAGAAAAAGAAAAAGAAAAAGAAAAGAAAAAGAAAAGAAAAAGAAAAAGAAAAAGAAAAAGAAAAAGAAAAAGAAAAAGAAAAAGAAAAAGAAAAAGAAAAAGAAAAAGAAAAAGAAAAAGAAAAAGAAAAAGAAAAAGAAAAAGAAAAAGAAAAAGAAAAAGAAAAAGAAAAAGAAAAAGAAAAAGAAAAAGAAAAAGAAAAAGAAAAAGAAAAGAAAAAGAAAAAGAAAAAGAAAAAGAAAAAGAAAAAGAAAAAGAAAAAGAAAAAGAAAAAGAAAAAGAAAAAGAAAAAGAAAAAGAAAAAGAAAAAGAAAAAGAAAAAGAAAAAGAAAAAGAAAAAGAAAAAGAAAAAGAAAAAGAAAAAGAAAAAGAAAAAGAAAAAGAAAAAGAAAAAGAAAAAGAAAAAGAAAAAGAAAAAGAAAAAGAAAAAGAAAAAGAAAAAGAAAAAGAAAAAGAAAAAGAAAAAGAAAAAGAAAAAGAAAAAGAAAAAGAAAAAGAAAAAGAAAAAGAAAAAGAAAAAGAAAAAGAAAAAGAAAAAGAAAAAGAAAAAGAAAAAGAAAAAGAAAAAGAAAAAGAAAAAGAAAAAAGAAAAAGAAAAAGAAAAAGAAAAAGAAAAAGAAAAAGAAAAAGAAAAAGAAAAAGAAAAAGAAAAAGAAAAAGAAAAAGAAAAAGAAAAAGAAAAAGAAAAAGAAAAAGAAAAAGAAAAAGAAAAAGAAAAAGAAAAAGAAAAAGAAAAAGAAAAAGAAAAAGAAAAAGAAAAAGAAAAAGAAAAAGAAAAAGAAAAAGAAAAAGAAAAAGAAAAAGAAAAAGAAAAAGAAAAAGAAAAAGAAAAAGAAAAAGAAAAAGAAAAAGAAAAAGAAAAAGAAAAAGAAAAAGAAAAAGAAAAAGAAAAAGAAAAAGAAAAAGAAAAAGAAAAAGAAAAAGAAAAAGAAAAAGAAAAAGAAAAAGAAAAAGAAAAAGAAAAAGAAAAAGAAAAAGAAAAAGAAAAAGAAAAAGAAAAAGAAAAAGAAAAAGAAAAAGAAAAAGAAAAAGAAAAAGAAAAAGAAAAAGAAAAAGAAAAAGAAAAAGAAAAAGAAAAAGAAAAAGAAAAAGAAAAAGAAAAAGAAAAAGAAAAAGAAAAAGAAAAAGAAAAAGAAAAAGAAAAAGAAAAAGAAAAAGAAAAAGAAAAAGAAAAAGAAAAAGAAAAAGAAAAAGAAAAAGAAAAAGAAAAAGAAAAAGAAAAAGAAAAAGAAAAAGAAAAAGAAAAAGAAAAAGAAAAAGAAAAAGAAAAAGAAAAAGAAAAAGAAAAAGAAAAAGAAAAAGAAAAAGAAAAAGAAAAAGAAAAAGAAAAAGAAAAAGAAAAAGAAAAAGAAAAAGAAAAAGAAAAAGAAAAAGAAAAAGAAAAAGAAAAAGAAAAAGAAAAAGAAAAAGAAAAAGAAAAAGAAAAAAGAAAAAGAAAAAGAAAAAGAAAAAGAAAAAGAAAAAGAAAAAGAAAAAGAAAAAGAAAAAGAAAAAGAAAAAGAAAAAGAAAAAGAAAAAGAAAAAGAAAAAGAAAAAGAAAAAGAAAAAGAAAAAGAAAAAGAAAAAGAAAAAGAAAAAGAAAAAGAAAAAGAAAAAGAAAAAGAAAAAGAAAAAGAAAAAGAAAAAGAAAAAGAAAAAGAAAAAGAAAAAGAAAAAGAAAAAGAAAAAGAAAAAGAAAAAGAAAAAGAAAAAGAAAAAGAAAAAGAAAAAGAAAAAGAAAAAGAAAAAGAAAAAGAAAAAGAAAAAGAAAAAGAAAAAGAAAAAGAAAAAGAAAAGAAAAAGAAAAAGAAAAAGAAAAAGAAAAAGAAAAAGAAAAAGAAAAAGAAAAAGAAAAAGAAAAAGAAAAAGAAAAAGAAAAAGAAAAAGAAAAAGAAAAAGAAAAAGAAAAAGAAAAAGAAAAAGAAAAAGAAAAAGAAAAAGAAAAAGAAAAAGAAAAAGAAAAAGAAAAAGAAAAAGAAAAAGAAAAAGAAAAAGAAAAAGAAAAAGAAAAAGAAAAAGAAAAAGAAAAAGAAAAAGAAAAAGAAAAAGAAAAAGAAAAAGAAAAAGAAAAAGAAAAAGAAAAAGAAAAAGAAAAAGAAAAAGAAAAAGAAAAAGAAAAAGAAAAAGAAAAGAAAAAGAAAAAGAAAAAGAAAAAGAAAAAGAAAAAGAAAAAGAAAAAGAAAAAGAAAAAGAAAAAGAAAAAGAAAAAGAAAAAGAAAAAGAAAAAGAAAAAGAAAAAGAAAAAGAAAAAGAAAAAGAAAAAGAAAAAGAAAAAGAAAAAGAAAAAGAAAAAGAAAAAGAAAAAGAAAAAGAAAAAGAAAAAGAAAAAGAAAAAGAAAAAGAAAAAGAAAAAGAAAAAGAAAAAGAAAAAGAAAAAGAAAAAGAAAAAGAAAAAGAAAAAGAAAAAGAAAAAGAAAAAGAAAAAGAAAAAGAAAAAGAAAAAGAAAAAGAAAAAGAAAAAGAAAAAGAAAAAGAAAAAGAAAAAGAAAAAGAAAAAGAAAAAGAAAAAGAAAAAGAAAAAGAAAAAGAAAAAGAAAAAGAAAAAGAAAAAGAAAAAGAAAAAGAAAAGAAAAAGAAAAAGAAAAAGAAAAAGAAAAAGAAAAAGAAAAAGAAAAAGAAAAAGAAAAAGAAAAAGAAAAAGAAAAAGAAAAAGAAAAAGAAAAAGAAAAAGAAAAAGAAAAAGAAAAAGAAAAAGAAAAAGAAAAAGAAAAAGAAAAAGAAAAAGAAAAAGAAAAAGAAAAAGAAAAAGAAAAAGAAAAAGAAAAAGAAAAAGAAAAAGAAAAAGAAAAAGAAAAAGAAAAAGAAAAAGAAAAAGAAAAAGAAAAAGAAAAAGAAAAAGAAAAAGAAAAAGAAAAAGAAAAAGAAAAAGAAAAAGAAAAAGAAAAAGAAAAAGAAAAAGAAAAAGAAAAAGAAAAAGAAAAAGAAAAAGAAAAAGAAAAAGAAAAAGAAAAAGAAAAAGAAAAAGAAAAAGAAAAAGAAAAAGAAAAAGAAAAAGAAAAAGAAAAAGAAAAAGAAAAAGAAAAAGAAAAAGAAAAAGAAAAAGAAAAAGAAAAAGAAAAAGAAAAAGAAAAAGAAAAAGAAAAAGAAAAAGAAAAAGAAAAAGAAAAAGAAAAAGAAAAAGAAAAAGAAAAAGAAAAAGAAAAAGAAAAAGAAAAAGAAAAAGAAAAAGAAAAAGAAAAAGAAAAAGAAAAAGAAAAAGAAAAAGAAAAAGAAAAAGAAAAAGAAAAAGAAAAAGAAAAAGAAAAAGAAAAAGAAAAAGAAAAAAAGAAAAAGAAAAAGAAAAAGAAAAAGAAAAAGAAAAAGAAAAAGAAAAAGAAAAAGAAAAAGAAAAAGAAAAAGAAAAAGAAAAAGAAAAAGAAAAAGAAAAAGAAAAAGAAAAAGAAAAAGAAAAAGAAAAAGAAAAAGAAAAAGAAAAAGAAAAAGAAAAAGAAAAAGAAAAAGAAAAAGAAAAAGAAAAAGAAAAAGAAAAAGAAAAAGAAAAAGAAAAAGAAAAAGAAAAAGAAAAAGAAAAAGAAAAAGAAAAAGAAAAAGAAAAAGAAAAAGAAAAAGAAAAAGAAAAAGAAAAAGAAAAAGAAAAAGAAAAAGAAAAAGAAAAAGAAAAAGAAAAAGAAAAAAGAAAAAGAAAAAAGAAAAAGAAAAAGAAAAAGAAAAAGAAAAAGAAAAAGAAAAAGAAAAAGAAAAAGAAAAAGAAAAAGAAAAAGAAAAAGAAAAAGAAAAAGAAAAAGAAAAAGAAAAAGAAAAAGAAAAAGAAAAAGAAAAAGAAAAAGAAAAAGAAAAAGAAAAAGAAAAAGAAAAAGAAAAAGAAAAAGAAAAAGAAAAAGAAAAAGAAAAAGAAAAAGAAAAAGAAAAAGAAAAAGAAAAAGAAAAAGAAAAAGAAAAAGAAAAAGAAAAAGAAAAAGAAAAAGAAAAAGAAAAAGAAAAAGAAAAAGAAAAAGAAAAAGAAAAAGAAAAAGAAAAAGAAAAAGAAAAAGAAAAAGAAAAAGAAAAAGAAAAAGAAAAAGAAAAAGAAAAAGAAAAAGAAAAAGAAAAAGAAAAAGAAAAAGAAAAAGAAAAAGAAAAAGAAAAAGAAAAAGAAAAAGAAAAAGAAAAAGAAAAAGAAAATGTAGACGAGACGAGAAAGGCAAATCTCTTGTTTCGTCTCGTTTCGCGGCATCATTAGCGATCTCCATTTATGATATTATAATAATAAATGTATAAAAAAGTATTAAACCTTTGGAAGAGTTCTTGAGAAACATTAAATGTTTCTAATAACCCATATTACAATAATTTACATTATCATACATTTATTATAGTCAGCAAGACGGGTTAATAATTATTTTTGTTATATCTATATTAGCGGTATTTCTCTATACTCCCCACCATACATTCTTGAAGTCCATACACATGCGTGTCAGGATGGACGAGCGGGAGAAGACAGACCAGCGCAGTGGGTAGTACGCTAATAGACAGTGGCAATACCATAGCAACATTATAATTGAGAATACTTGATCGTGAAATAAACCATTGAAAAAGCAGTTTAGACATTTTTATTAGGGATGATATATCCCTTAAGTTTATATCTATAATCACAGATGTTATTAACTTAATGGATGGATAAAAGCAACTAAACAAATAATTTCTCTAATATTAAATATAAACAATACATCATTATTTTTTTTATGCCAACTTAGTTCATTTATGGAATTTAATCTCCAATGATCCGCATTTATTTTTTCTTTATAACAACTTTATAAAACTATTTTGTAATGCCTTAAACAAATTCAAATCGTTCCTGTTCAATTTTCTTAAAACAATGCCTGAAAGAATACAATAGTCTTTAAAATTTGTTTATATTATTTTCTTCCAAGAATCATAAATGTTTATAATAGAAAGTAAAATACAAAGGAACATAAAACAACAAAAACAGTTCAATAAAGTGAAAATAATATTACTTTCATTATAATGAATTTAGCTTATAATAGTCCCTTATCTGATTGCAAAAAGTGGCATGTCGTATTTTTTTTGCTTGCTATTTGTAGAAAGATACATGGGAGGGTGAGATGAACAACATGTATTATGTCCCGGTTATTGAAGCTGTCGTCTAATCTGTCAAATCAGAATGTTTCATATTGTTTTCGTTTGTACTGGTAGTGAAATAATTTGCTTCTAGACGTCTATAACAATAAAGAATCACTTTGTAAGCGTTTCTTGTCTTCTGGTGGTGCTATTTTTAATGTAATAGTTTTAGAGCTGGTAGTAAAAACCACTACCTCATATGTTACCAAATATTTAAATTAACATGTCGGTACTACTTTAGGTTGTAATTTTAAAACCGTTTGTCTGCCGGGCGTAAGTGGTCGCTTCATTAGATTTAAAAATTAAAAGAAAAATTAAAATCACTCGTAATTACTCAATTTCCTAGATACAGAAGTAGCCTCTGATTCGATTTCATACAATTCAGTACTGCGATATATGTACAGGCGTTGCGTAGCACACTGCATCAAAAAGTGGGTTGAATTCATGCTTAGTCATAGAACCATTAGCAGTACTAATAAATAAATAAAGAGAGGTCTCAGTTAACAGGGGATACCCGCAAAAAGGAGTTTAATCTCCACTTATGTGGACCTTGGTGGTTGATGAACTCTTATTGGAGTTAAAGAGAGAAAACTTATACACGCAAGTATTTGCAGACGACATAAGCATCGTAGTAAACGGTAAATTTGGGGCTGTTGTTGGGCGAGCACTAAATGTCGTCAAAAGATGGTGCCTAAAAGAGGTATTGTCCACAAATCCGACGAAAACATATAATTTATTGCATTTACAAGAAAGAGGAACCTTCAAGGAATAAAGGAGCTTTATAAGTGGGGACAACATCTTAAAATGACAAAACAGGTTAAATATCTTGGAATCACTCTTGATGACAAACTTAGCTACTGCAGCCATATAGAAAAAAAAACAAAAAAGCTGTAAGAATACTATTGCCTGTAGATGGATGGTAGAGAACCAAGTATGATGTACTGGTTTTATACTATGATTGTAGTACCTGTCATAACTTACTTATCAGTAATATGATGGCACACGACTAAATGCATAACAGCTAACAGAAAATTAGACAAGGTACAAAGATTAGCCTGACTAATAATAACAGGGCATATAGAACTACGCCCACTGCAGCAATGGAGCTAATGCTAGGTCTTCCTCCATTACATCTTGTGGTGGAGAAGGAGGCTATGGCGGCCGAAGCATTTGAGCGCCGCTGGCTGGGCTCCGTCGTTTGACTGCCGGCCGTTTGACCGCTGGGTCCTTTGGGCTCCGCCGATTGGGCACTGGATGTTTGGGTGCCGGAATTTAGAAACATTAAAAATAGACCAAGATTGTTATTTATCGTAAACTGTTAGCTAAATAATATATATATTTTTTTTTATTTCAAATCTTAAAATATTTAAAAAATTAAAACAAATAGCATTGTTATAGAAATTATTTATTGATTGACAACTAAAATCTGATTACAAATAGGTACCTAAATAGTATATACAGTATGGTCTATAAATGTGAAGTAACTTCAATGTTTCCTAAACTAAAAACATTTCTATAAACACATCGATTTTTATTTTTAAAATCCTTTTTTTGGCGTAATTATTATGAAAGAGATTAAGTGTACAAATTTAGGGTTTACTAAGTACCAAGGCATTAAGACAATTAAAAGTTTTATGGTTATTTCCACAGATAAAAAAGGTAGGAACAGTTTATTTAAAGTATTATAAAAGTAATAAACCTGAGGATTATGCATTATTTTGGAGCAATTAAGGGTTTTACGGGTATTTTCACAGATAAAGTAGATACGAAAAGTTTATTTCAAGTGATTTTTCTGTTTTGATGGGAAGTGGTCAAACGGTTAGAAAGGTAGGTTATAAAATATGTTTATGATAGCTTTCAAACGTCCAGCCGTCAAAAATCTGGTGCCCAAACAGC
This sequence comes from Psylliodes chrysocephalus, assembly GCA_927349885.1. Lineage (NCBI taxonomy): Eukaryota > Metazoa > Arthropoda > Insecta > Coleoptera > Chrysomelidae > Psylliodes > Psylliodes chrysocephalus. The sequence goes on along the minus strand of OV651813.1, from coordinate 50,697,981 downwards.
GGCGAACAAAGGGCGGCGCCCAAACGGCGCCACCCAAATCTCGCGTACCGTTATTCATAACTTTAGGAAACCTTTAGATATTCAAATACCAAAATGGGCCAAAATACGGGAAAATATGGAAATACAAAACAAATCAATCTGGTATACAGACGGTTCTAAAATAAAAAACAGCACAGGAGCTGTGATTTACCATGTGAACTCAGGAGGACCATAAGTCTGAACCTGGGTCACCGACTACAGTCTTCCAGGCTGAAGTAACAACAATAAATGTCTGCGCCAAACTTATGCTAAATGACTCTTAGAGATAAAAGCGTATTTATCATGCCACACAGTCAGGCAGCCCTTAAAGCACTGAAAAGAGTAGACGTACAATCTAAATTAATATTTGATTGCCAACAGCCTCTCCAGGCATTGATAGAACATAACAAAGTTACCCTTGAATGGGTACCGGGGCACAAGGGAGTGTTTGGAAACGAGAAAGCAAACCTCCTAGCCAGGAACGCAGCAGAAAATCTAATTGGTCCAACCACGAGCAGACAAAATGAACTGCTAAACCTTCGCAGAAGTGAACTAAAGGCCGTAATAGGACTCTACGGGACACTGCGGCCTAAGAAGAAACCCAATTCTCTTAGGGATATCTTATTGCTCCCTATATAGAAAATCCGGAACCTAAAGAAATCGCGAAAGCGTCCAACACACATATTCTTGAATTCTTTAAGAAAATTAATATGAAGGAGTAGAAACTGTGAGGGGTACAATAGGCCTAGAGCTTTCGTACGAGTGGGCTTTGAACCACACCCTCATACCATTAGAGATAGAAATACCCAATTATTACCAACAAAAATGTTATGTGGAAATGGCCTAAAATCTTAACTAAACTGAAATCTTAGGCGTCTTCCGTTGGAAGTGATCGCGATTTCGAAGCAGAAAATGTTAATAATCTCAAAAAAACTCCATTAACTTCCTCAAAGATTATCACCGTTATTTTTGTGTTAAAATATAACTAAATATGTTAATGTCAAAAAAGAAAACTTAAGCAGACGGTCGCATTCAAACCGCTGACGGATTCAAAGTTAAAAGTAAAATTTAATTTGGGTCTGCATCATTCTGTAATTTCATAAAAAAACTTAATTGCTTGGCAACCCTGTATAATTTTTTTAAAAAATTCAGTATGTCCATAAATAATTTTTAAAATATGTATTTTTAAATCCATACTATTCTTATTTTAAACTTGTTTGCGTATTAATAACACAAATTGAAATAATAAACAATTACACACTTATGGGATAGTCTGTATATACATCAATTTAGGAGACATACTTTCTTAAGCTTTACCCTGCCTATCACGCTTTAACGGATGATGAATATACTGCATCAATTACTAGAAAAGGTAAAATAAAGCCTTTTAACAATATTAGGAAAGATCTAAATATTGCCAAAATTTTTGCTTCTTTCGTTCATTTACAGGATATATCAGAAGGGCTAGATTTGTTTCTTAAGAACCATGGTGGCACTGTATCCCAAGAAAAAAATCCATTAGATTAAGTTAACACTTTTGATATGAGCTTGATACGACCTTATCGAAAGGTACTAATAGATAAAATACCAAGAGTTGATCAAGTTTACGCCATCGGCTGGCTTTTAGTCGCTTAAAGATGCCAACTGGAATGGTTTATTGGATCCCCAACCTCCTTTATACCTAATAAGATTTGAAAAATCCCAGCTCTGGACATAGATGAAGATGAAGTATTTTACAATGCAAGTAATGAAGATGATTAGTAGGATTAAATTAAAAATGCATTTTTCTACTGTTACTATCCAAACTGACATTAAGTGACAGCTTTGTCGCTCACCGAGCAGAAAACATATTTATTGACAGCTTTGTTGCTCCCTTAATTTAAATTAGGTATAATATAATAATATTTCTTTTTAATAAATTATGTTCAAGTTATTTGTACGTAGTTTGATGTTTTTTGTTTTATCATCCAAGTTAACATTGACTTTGAATGTAAACTCCGTTTTTCATTATTAACGTAGATATATTCAACATATTATACACAACTTACGTCAAATTTTCACTTTTTATATCAATTTCTTAAACTAATGTGAACGTAGAAAAAATCTTGTGTGCATTTTGAGCGAAAAGTTCGTTACCGCTTCCGACAGATTGCCGCACTCCACTACGCGTCGTGCAACTAACTTTCTGTTTCAAGCGACAAAGTATCACTCACACTTAATACACAAATAGCTATTTGCATCTTAGGTAAATAATATAAAAATTTCAATCGTATTTGAAACAGTTTACTTTTTTAGTTCTAACTAAAATGCGCCCAACAGGATTCTAAATAAATTCTTATATATACATATTTATAAAGCTTGAATGATCCTCCCTGTATTATTGCCGAGAATGGTTTATTCTTCGTGAATATAATTCGTGAATATAATTCATTGTTTCGTTGAGTTATTCATTAAAGATTAGAACGACCACCTATGTATTTCTCGTTTGTATAACTCTAACTTTACATTCAATAAAGATGTTTTAGTTGTGTGACGTGATTTTGAAATTAGGTAGAAGGTAAATCAAAGACAGGAATTTATTATGTATGTTTAAAATAAAGTCGTAAATAGAAATACAGTGAACAAAGATGGCTTTAAATTTACGGTTTTTAATTTCAACCGCGTGTTAGAATAAAATAAAATATAATAATTCAAAAGCATGTATTGACCATAACTTTATTAAACCAAAAAAAATCAATATTTTACAATCATTCCCCTTATTGTAGAAACAGATAACTGATTGTTACGGGTTAAAACTAATTTAGATTTAAAAGTACATTTAATTTATTTTTGTTAATGTTTTGTGCAACTTTAACTAACAATGCCATTTAAATTTGAAAGAGAAAATCCTCTGGCACTAACCTTAATAAATAAAACTGATTAAAATTAATTTAAAGATTTATTTAATATTTGTTAATATTAAAATGATCTAGTCTCTTTACAACTTAGACTAGGAAGTCTAAGATTTACAATAATCTAAACTTTCGAGATTCTTTTTCATTTTTACTTCTTCTTTTTTATTCAGGTCTGGTCCTAAAGTAAAGGTCAATATCTACTTTTCTATTGGTCATGAAATACTTTATTTTGTTTTAAGAATAACAAACGGTCTCTTTTTACTTTCGTTTTTTTTTTGGATACTGAATTGCTTCCCTATTTCTCAAAGAATTTTCAAATTAAATTAGCTCTAAAGAAAGATTACCTTATTAGTTTTGATAAAAGTAATTATCAGAGATGCTAACACACTTAGTGAATAAAATATAGATATTTTGTTTAAAAACCAATCTACTTATAAGCCACTCACCCCATGGTAAGTTTTCTCGACCAAAATTCATGATCATTAATAAAGAAGGTAAATAATAATAAATTATTTTTTTAGACTTTTCAGTACAAGTAATACTTATTTTCATAGTAACCTGTGGACTTATTTAGAGTACTTTGCTGCTTAGTAGTTTTTTGCTTTGCTTCTTAGCTCCCTGCATGGCTTTTTACCTTTCTGCTTAGCCTTGTAGCCGAAAAGCTTGCCTACCAACATACCTGCTAAGCTCGGTACGCGACAACTCGGCGATGCAAAGCCGGCGACGGTCAACTCGGCGATGCCAAGTCGGCGATGGCCAACTCGACGATGGTAAACTCGGCGACAAAAAACTCCGCGAAAAGGAATACAATAATATAATATGCAATTATTTATTATAATACAATATAATATACAATCTATAAAAAAAATTGATTAGAGAACTTGATTAATAAAATAAAAATATATAAGAGATTTTAAAATTGGCAATAAATTCAATTAAAGGATTTAACTACAATTAGGGTTTCTAATACATATTATTAGAAAGCAAATTAAAATATTAAGGGAAACTTTAGAGCTAAAGATTTTTCAATGCAAAATAAAAATAAGATATAATATATTAAAATATTAGGTTATGAAATAAAAAAAAATTAAGTAACATATTATATGCTGAAACGGAATTAAAAAATAAAAACTGAAATAAAAAAAGGTTGATTATAGAATATTGTTATTTTTTATAATACACATTACAATTATTTATAATACATACATTTACTTTAATACAATATAATATAAAAAAACTAATTCATGTTGTAATTATGTGATATCCCTCTGAGATACTCGATCAAATTGTGCCTGTTATAATTGGCCACTTTATTTAAAATCCTCTCGTCGGCTTCCTCATAACGTTTCCTTTTTGATGCGCCATTGCGCCCGGCAATTGCTCGTTCATAGTCTGCATCGTACGAAGACTGTACCTTTTTTAAATTATCTATGAATGTCCATAACGAAGGATGAGCAATGCCAGAACCAAAAGCCAGTTGCAACTTGCGATGACATGCTTCTGCAAAATTATTTGTCCTATCTCGTCCATTCAATGTTCGAAAATAAACGGACCAAACTGCTGATGGAAAAGTTGCTGGCACTCTGGTTCCATTATTCCTAAGTCGACCGATATAATTGCTGGTAAACCATTCTAAAATTGGTTCTAATATTTCTGGCAACTCATTTTCCAATTCGGCAATGGCCTCAATCACATCCTCTTCTGGGACAAATGCCAATGATGTTACCATTTTTGCTTGTAGTGCAAATTCGGGATCAGTATTGTACATTCCTAGGAGATTGCAAGAAGATAAATGCTTTCGAAGATTTTTGACCAAGTGGAATAAGCATCCTCTAATTTCGGCTTCTGGGAAAACTTGTCTTACGGCCTGGTGAATTGCCAACTCAAAGTCGACACTGATGCTTTCCGGATTTAATTGCGGCCAAAGAACTTTTATCATGTTAAACACATTGAGATATGTTTCTGCACTTTTATTGGGCAGCAAGCAATATAGTACAGGAAAAACTGGACCCTTCTCTTCATGCGTATCTTTTCTTGCCAGAACAACAAATATTTGAGCAAAAAGTGGAGGACACAATAAGAATGTGCCGTCAACAAATACTTCTTTCATGCTTGCACTCCATGTTGCATGGTATTCTCTACCAAATATTAGAATTCGATGTGGATCCACTTGATCTCTTCCGGAATCTGCCAGCAAAAAATTCTCAAATTGAGTAGGGCTGTAATAATATTGCGAGTACACTTCTGGGATGATAATTTCACTAAGAGTTTCTGGATTGGCGGGTGCTTTGCACATGGTTACTCTTACTCTTTGAATGTTTCTCCGCATAACACTGGAACTTGGAAGCATTCCTTAAACCGCAGCTGGTACATTCTCCAAAACTCGTCCTCTGATTTGGGCAGGATTCTCCATCGTTGTCGCGGCCAGGTGCTTCACAGTGGTATTCATTTTTTGCAGAACAACATTTGCTGCATTTCCTACCGTACTACATGTGTGTTCATTTCGTATACATTTGAAAGAACCATCCATAATATTGGTCCATATTCTTCCTTTACATCTTTCATGCTTGTTTTCGCAGCGCCAGAATTGAATGGTGTTGTCCTTGTTCGTTTTATCCTTCGTGTATAGGTAGCCATCCCAGTAGTACTTTTCGTGACCCCTTTGGCTAAGAACTTTATTTTCCATCTTGAGTCTCAGTAAATAAAAAACTCAAACTATCACCAGTCTTTTATAGGATGTAGGTACAAGTAAGCAGGTAATTATCAGGTAATCTTATTTTTATTTTGTTTTGAAAAATCCTAAGCCCTTAAGCAGGCAATTATAAGGTAATCTTATTTTTATTTTGCTTTGAAAAATCTTAAGCCCTTAATATTTATTTGCTTTCTAATACTAGGTATTAAAAACCCTAATTGTAGGTGCCAGTGAGAACCCTATTAAAAAGCAAGAACAGCCTGATCTTATTTCAAGATTATTAATTTCTTCAATGAAACTATGGATTTAAGAAAATGGTATTATTGAATATAAAAAAGTATATTTAAAAAAAGTGTAAGACTTCTTATTTCAAGATTATTAATTTTTCAATGAACCTATTCTATAATTCAACCAAAATCAATACACATATGTCAAAGATCATATTATTATTGTAACAAATTTAGTTATATTGGATTTAAGTACAAGGAATTATTGAATATAAATTAAGTATATTTAAAACAAGTGTAAGACTATTTCATTTAAGATGTATATAATACTGCAATTGAGCAATAGATAATCATCTTCATTTAATTAGAGGTATTTTGGTTAGTGCAAGTTGATTATAATCTTGAAGCAAGGCTTATTAGCTATTGTTGAACAAGTATTACTAGAATTTCAAATCGAGACGAGTTTTACTTGCGGATATGCAAACACAACAAAGCAATGAAAAAAGACCATACATCTTGAATATAGTACATCTTTTTTTCTGTGTAGACCAGGATATTGCAGTACTCGTATTGTGCTACTGCGAAGGTCTATCAATACTGAGATTCTTTGCACTTGGAGAGCAAACACCAAGGGCAACTAGCTACACCGGAGCTCTACTTTCCAGTGTATGGAGTCTACTACAGAGGATCTAACTAGACAAGGTACTCTAAACAACCTTTAAAGGATATTTACAATAGATCAGAAAAGCTCAAGATGATTTGATTCCCTAACCTGGCCATTTACTGCTGGGCTCTACTTGACAGTGCAGTTCCTAAAGTGGCGCTGAAAAACAGTATCTGTAGGCATGTAGAAATATTAACAATTATACACTATGTATTAGAGTACTATCCCTACATAGTTTACGAAGAATACGAGGCTAATGGTCTAAGTTGTTAAAGCTGAAAACATTATTAAAATAAAAAAATATTGGCTCCAAATTGCTTGTATTTGATTTAAAACAGTTTCATTCGACATGATTCTAAAAGTTCTTGTTATATATCTTAACGTTAACCTAATAACTGGTTAACAACAAGTTACAGAAAAGAAATAAAAACAAGCGAAATGATTGCATGCTCCAGGTGAAATACAGTAAAGTTTAATTTTTCATTAAGCGGTTAATATACTTCCCACTGCATTAAGGAATGAAATATCAAAATGAGCGTTATTACTACTAAATAATTGTTTATCGCGGCACAGAGGGTATCTCAGCTGTACGGTGGTAAACAATGTATTTGCGCAGATAGATATGGGTAAAAAACGACGAGTACCCAGAAAAAAACTTATAAAAATTAAAAGAAGACTGGTGAAAACAGCATTTCATTATTTCAACAGTTCAAAAGTAACATGGTTTTCATAAAGTATGGCATATTGAGTTTATTTTTTTGAGTTTAAAGTGAGGCCAATTCAAACTTGCCGTAAGCTATCAACCAATATTTAACAAACTTGCAAGGAAACTTGCATTTATATTTGTAAGCTTGCAATACATTTGCAGCGAATGTATTTTGCTTAGTGGGATACATCGAGATTATATCATCGACTTCGGCATAGGTACAAGAAAATCTCATAATCATAGGTATATTATGTGTCTCATTGCAAAAAACAATGTATCCTAGTGTCACGTTAAACTTGTTTAGAAAAAGCTTTGTAAAGTTTTACTCCAAATTTAAATTTCTTATGTGATTCTGCTCGAAAGAATGTTCATGGAAGATGAAGAGAGGCCTTAAATTAAATAACATAATTAACGCCATTTATAAAAATAATCCTTATGCTTCTGACAAAATTGTTGCACTTTAACAATGAATGAATTAAATTTGTCGCTTGGTAACAAGACTTACATCGTATATTTCATTTTTTACAAAATACCTAAATAAAATTCAAATGCCGAAACGCACCGATTACATTTATTTTTAGGATCTGAATCTCGCATACAACTAATGCTATAACATTGATTGCAGTAGTAAATGGCTTTTCATAACTCTTAAAATAATAATTAGCTTGGGCTTTATGTAATTTTTGATGCGCCAATGAACTGTATTTATAACTTTTATGCAGTTTTATGACTTTTGTTTGTCCAAAGACGACGCATTGTTCACGCAAGCGAATAACCTGTGTGTTGTGTGTTTGTTCGGAAAGAAAATATAATTTACCATGTCCCATTCTAAGACACGCATATTGACTATCTACTTTTACAAGTGTATCTACTCCCACGTCATTTCAGCAGGGATGTAGGTACCCAATAATGAATTTGTAGTATATTCCCATTAGTTTAATAATTCGATTAAATGATCTTAGAAATGTATAAGAGAGCTATAATTTGTTCATATTTGTAAACTTTTTGTCCGTAACTACTGGAGATGGAGTCTAAGAGACTCCGGCAATTTAATGTCTTTGACTAAGACAAATTAAAATATATGTAAAATAAGCAAAAATAACAAATATCTATTTAATTAGGATTATTTAGGAAACATTTTTTTGCAAAAATCAAAATGGAGCCGACATAAAAATAATGTAAAAAATTGTATTTAAATTTTCAAACAAAAATTATACTAGAAATTAAAAATGTGATGATTGTTAGGTAAGAATAAAAAGTCACACCTACACGGAAAAAAAATTGTAGAACCAATTTTTAGAATTATGCATTTTTTCTCTACAATAAATAGTACATATAGGGACAGGGACAATTTGTAGTAAAAATTTCCAAATATTTGTAGAGAATGTATTGTAGAGTTATTATCTACAATATGTAGTAAAAATATTCATCCAAATGCATCATGAGAATTGTTCTACAAATTGTTACAATTTTTGCTATTCATTGTATGAATTTATATTAAAAATGTATTGCATTTCATGAAAATTAATATGAAAATTTTATACAATAAATAGTAAAAATTCATACAAATTGTAGTAATTTTTAATAAAATTTGTAGTAGTATTCCATAATTATTATAATTATAACCTATAAAAAATTTTCCTTAATATAATATTCAAAATTTATTGTTTTAATATGAAAGATACAAAGTCCTAATTACATTATGTAATAAATAACAGTAATAATAGCTCTCTCAGTCTCAGTTGGCTTTTCTGCACCTGAAAAATATGAATTAAAAATTAATACCTATTGAACTGTTCATACCCTTAAAACGAGAATATTTATCACCTTTACACTGATTGAGATATTAAATGACTACGTCAGATAACTAATAAAAATGAGAAAGTAGGTATGCCACAATTAAGAAAAAAAAAACATAATTGAACTTGGCACAACATTCGATCGTTGGTCACAACATTCGATCGTTGGCCACAACAATATTTTTTTAAATAATCTACTGTTATTTAAATTAGTTATGTAAAGGTAAATTAGTTATTTAAAGGTAAATTATCCAGAAACAATAAATGTACTTACCACTAATAGAAGTTATTATTAAAATTTTCTCAAATGCATCGGTGCTTATAATATAATAATGTGTTATATATGTAGGTACCATGCTTTGTTTTGTGAACATGGCGAACGGCTACTGCTGTCTGGCCATTTATGGTCGACGTCAGAAAACTTTGGCCAATAGCAGAATTCTATTTTATTCACATGACTTAGAATTTCTACAATATTATAGAATATTTTTGAACAAAATTGATGTTTTTTTCATAAGAAGGGATGTAAAGTATTACTATTTTTTGTAGAGAAAATTACTATTTTTTGTAAAGATAATTATTAATATTTGTACAAATTTTTACAGAAGTTAGTAGTAGTAATTACGATAAATGTAATAAATTTCTACTTATACAAACAATAGTAAAATATACTAAACATTGTGGTCTTCTTTCCTATTGTTGTAGCATTTTATTCGACAATTCAATTGCTACAATAATGAATGGATTTTAACTATAAATTGTAGTAAAATTTTCTACAAAAAGTTAAGTATTTTTCTACAAATTTACTACTACAACATTGTAGTAAAATTTTCTAGTCACATTTTTTTCCGTGTATTACTTAAAAAATTTAAAGTGCAAATGAATATACTAAAAAATAAACACTTTTATATTGTTTTAACCCTTTGAGCCACAGTGGTTACACCATATAACCCACCTATTTTAATTTAGTTTTAATATTTATGGTATCGGTAGTTCCCTCTACTAATGAAGAGCAACAGTTTTGGTGTTTCTTATTCGGCTTCCTAACTAACGGTTCATTTAAAATCCTGTCGACGAAGAAAGACGTTACGTGTTAAGTTTTGAAATTTTTTGATGTTTATTAATTAAAATAAATATTATGTGCACTCTATATTGTTTGAAGTCATTTATAAAGGCATTTGTATGTCTATTGTATTAGTACACTTAATTATTTTTCTCAATTTTCACCTAAAAATTATTAAATATTGGTGGTTTCACTATGAAACCACTATGACAGTAGTAGGTGGTATGTTATATGCTGTATTTTTTGTCAACCTATGAAAAGCAGTTGAAAATAGTAGAAGGATTATGGGAAGAATTTGATTCCCTCTGGAATGGAATGTGAAGATAGTAAGACCTGGATGATGTAAGGGGATATTTGGTTGGCAAGAATAATTATTATGTCCAGGTAATGGTGATATAAATATTCCACCGAATACAGAAGATCATGATCATGAAAACTACAAAGAGAATGGAGAGCTAGTTATTGCCGGTACTGAAGATAATAATTTACCTGTAGCTCTTTGGATACTTCCCTATTCACTCACTCATTCACCGTCATTCATTTCACGTCGTCGATGTTCATCCATCCATGACGTGACCGGAGGCCTCACTGCTTAAGTGTTACAAGAACGTGAACGCGACTAGCCTCTATGGTTGTTAAAACATTTATTATTTTCTCCTGTAACTGTGCTAAATTAGGTGAAAATCCAATGACCCTAAAACAATTCAGCTTAGGAAGAAGTCCACTTTTCAAAAAGTTTTTTTTATTTTAATGAAAATAAAATTTACTTTCTGTTGTTTAAAGATATACATAGGAATGTTGGCTATACCATCAAGTGGTTACTATGTCTAACAACCTACTTTTTTTCTGTAAAAAAAATCAAAAATTGAAAAATCGCTATAGTACCTTTTTGGTAACATTTTATGCTTATATTAAAGCTTTGAAGCATTTTACAGTGATTTTTCGTGACACTAAGAGTTAAATTAAAAATCGAGTAATAGGTTATTGTTCCCTTTTTCGAGACACACTTCCACGTTCAATATTTGACTGATGAGTGTTGGTAATTCTTTCTATAGTCTCAATAAAAGAAAAGTGCATTAAAACTGGGGATATAACGTCACATTTTATAGGCGTACTATGCCAAATAAGTTTCTATAATATAAATAAGGTCACGGTATACAAAATGGAATATACGCACTTCGTAGACCAAATTTTTAATAAAAAAAATTTTATTATTAAAAACAATAATAAAGCTTATGCTTTTGACAAAACTTTAACATTGAACGAATTAAATTTAACCAATAAATAACAAGAATGATTAAATGTTATTAATAATAATATTATTATTAAACGTTTTTTAATCTCTTGACATTAATGTAACACTTCAGTACCTAAAATCAAAGATTAAAAAAAATAAAAAGTTCAAGAACTATCTTTAAAAGTCACTGTCTTCTCTATAACTACTAGTATCATTATCATTGTCTTTTCTAAGGTTTATTATTATTGGATCTATTAAGTTTTCCATTGTTATATCAACTTTCTAAATTGAATTTTCCTTCATTTCCAAAATGAATTTTTCTCCTTTTCAACATGATCAACGCATTTTCTCCAATATTCTTTATTTACATTTGAAACTGCTTTCAAAAACAAATTTCGCACATCAGGTTATTTGAATGTTGTATTTTTTCAAGAAACGTAACCTTTTAATTGTAACCAGATCAGTTCAATGGTATTTAACTCTGCGTGGTAAGGAGGCATTCTGAGAAATTCAATTCCTTTTTCTCGGGCCATCTCGTCTATATTTTTTTAATTTGTTTTTATATTTCCTTGCTATTACGAGTAATCGTGCCTTCAAGAATTTAGGAGGAGTGTAAATATTTTTAGAATGGAGCCATTTTGAAATATCCTCTTTTTTCCATCTTGTAGGTAGTGACTCCTTTAATCAAGTGTGATAAGATGCATTATCCAAAACCAATTTCAAACATAGGGCCATCCATTTAACAATAAAAAATGTTGCTTGAAAAAATACCGGTGTTACTTCCGAATATTTCTTTGGTAAAAATGTTCTGTAGCATATGTCGCTGGTGTTAGAAGAATTGGGTTCTTTTGTAGAAATAACTAACGAGTCATAGGTAGTAGAAAAAGAAGCGTTTTTAATTTACTATTTTCACTGAAGTAAATACATAGTGGTTGATTCCATTAAGATATAATAATTTTCTTATCTTCACTAAACAGTTTTAAATATTTACAATTTTAGTTCATCACAATTTGATTAACTAATATAGTTGATTTTTTAGTTACCAACTTGAAAACATTTGTTTGTAGAATTTCTTATGCCATAATAATTGTAGAAGATATAAATTGCACCAGAAAATAAACTGCATTAAACGCTTGTAAAAATGTAGAAAGTAACTTGCCGTCGGGAGAAAGCACTTGAACGTTCAACTGTGAGCGATGATGGCAAAAAGACAACTGATTCTTTGGTGGCACTAAGACAACTACTGAATGATGGCAAACATACAACTGAACTGCTCGCGTCGAGCGCACCTTAATATATACTGTTGGGACGAACTGAGTGTCCGGGGCATAGTTCACGCACCTATTCGGTTTCAACCAATGAAAACATCATGACATAATGAAATACGTCATTTGTGCTTCGTTCACTATGCGCCGGACACTCATTTTGTTCCAATGCATCGCTGTGCACTTGAAAACACAGGTGTTCGACGTTCGGTATTCTGAGAAAAATGCTATTTATAGTTTTATGACTTCACATTATATTAGGGTAAAAAGCAGTCGAACTATTTGAGAATTGTTTATTTATTTAGTAGATGTAAAATATTAATTTGTTGATGTTTTTACTGGTGAAATTGTAGAATTTAACCATACTGGCGCGCGCCACACAAAGAAAAACAACATTGAATGATGATAAATTAAAATGAATAACAATGATAAAAATATCTTGGAAAAAACTCGAAGGACCAGCCAGTGTTATCGCACTGACACGATGTATGAATAACAAAGTTTAGTTTCTCAGGTATTTGTTGCGCAAGCCACGCATGATTTCAAACATATGACAGATTCATAAAACGAAAACCAAGTTGATAAATAATAAGTAAGAAAAAATAAAGGAAAAATGGCGTAAGGTTATTGACCAGGTCACTCGCGAATCTATTCCAGATCAAGATCCTAGCGTTTCCTTTCGTGGAGCATTTGGATTCGACCTAATCCAACTGCGTATTTAACAACCTTATGCGAAAGTAGGTACCTAACTTAAAATCTAAAGCTCTGTGTTGGGCACAAGGGACAATTTAACAATTGGTCTCACGTAGAATCCATCTTGGGTTTTGATGCGCACTGAGCGAGATTTGCCATCCTTTCCAGGGATTAACTCCAATATCCTTGCCAAAGGCCACTTTAATGGAGGGGTGTCATCTTCCCTTAACAATACTAAATCATTGATTTTGAATTCAGGTGTAGGCTCCATCCATTTGGGCCTGTTCTGTAACCTGTTAAGGTAATCGACTTTCCATCGGTTCCAAAACTGTTGTTGTAACTTTGAGCATTGTTGCCAAAATTTAAGGCGATTGGAAGGAATCTCGGCGAGATTTTTTTTTGGAAAGGACATCAAAGGCGCGCCTATAAGAAAATGTCCTGGTGTAAGTGAGTTGAGATCTGAAGGATCGTTTGATAAGGGGCAAAGCGGCCTACTATTTAAGATGGCTTCTATCTGTGAGAACCCAGTTGATAGTTGTTCAAAGGTGAAAATAGAGTTTCCCATGAGCCTAACAAGGTGGTATTTTGCACTTTTTATTGCAGATTCCCACAATCCACCCCAATGTGGTGAATGTGGAGGAATGAACTTCCACTCTGATTCAGTGGCAAGAAGGTAAGACTGGATTGACTTCATATTATCGTCATTAACTAGAAATTGATTAGGATCTCTGAGCTGATTTTTGGCTCCTTGAAAATTTGTGGCATTGTCACTGTAAATGAGTGTTGGGCACCCTCGACGGGCAATTAGGCGTTTTAACGCTGCTAAAAAGGCTTCGGTGGTAAGGTCAGAAACTAGCTCTAAATGAACAGCCTTTGTGACCATGCATACAAATAGCGAAAGGTAACATTTTTGAATGGGGGCCTTTTTTAAAGTAGAAGACTTAATGAGGAAAGGTCCTCCGAAGTCGACGCCCACCCTTTGAAATGGCCGAGCCTGAGTAATACGATAAGAGGGGAGATCTGCCATGATTTGAGAATGTTTCTGAGCATGAAATTTATGACAAGTTGTGTATTTGGAAATAATTCGTTTTATTTCTCGCAAGCCATCTAGTGGCCAGTAACGCAATCTAACATTTGAAAGAACATTTTGAGGGCTGCTGTGACCCAAACGGATGTGGTTTGATTTGAGAATTAGAGATGTGATCTTGCATTTACTTGGCAATAGGATAGGGTGCTTGTGGTCATAAGGTAAGTCGGAGTGCTTAAGCCTTCCTCCTACTCGAATTAAATTTTGTTTGTCTATAAAAGGGTTTAATGATCGTATTTGTTTATTTGCTAAAGGCTTTTGATTTTGTAAACCAGTAATTTCTGTACTAAAATAACTGGTTTGAATTTTAGATAAAATGAATTTTAACGAATTATCAATTTCACTAGTATTAAGGGCTCCTATCATTTTTTCACCTGGGTGGCGTACATTGTGCAAAAAACGAAACAAATATGCGAAAGATCGGACAAGTTTGGAAAAAGAATTGAACGTATCGAAGATGGTGACCCAGGGGTCAGGGGTGACGCGTACAGTTTGAAGAACTGTCTTTTTTGATTCTGGGAAAACTGTAACTAATTTAAAAGTATCAAGTTGATCAAAATTGGTGTGATTTTCTTTAAGAAATTGTGGCCCACTGAACCAGAACTCAAGCTTGTCTTTTTGAAAATGTCCTCGAGACAGCAAATCTGCAGGATTTTTTTCGGATCTTACATGCCTCCAATGAAAATCGTTGGTAAGTTCTTGGATTTGGGATACACGGTTGCTGACGAAAACTGACCATCGAGAAGGATGCCCCCTTACCCAAGACAGAGCAATGTATGAATCTGTCCACAAATTGACAGAGTTAAAATGAATCTTTGTTTTCAAATTTTGAATGATTCGAGATACCAACTTGGACAACAACCCCATTGACGACAGTTCTAATTTTGGGATGGTAAGTATTTTACTAATGGGTGCTACCCTTGATTTTGACGTGAGCAATGAACAATGGATCGAATTATCCGAATAAACTGATCGTACATAAATGTTACAACCATAGGCGACGGAACTAGCGTCACAAAATGCATGAAGTTCAACACGTGAAACTTCTTTGTTTAACATTACTTGTCTAGGGATCGTTACATCATGCAGAACAGTTAAATTTTTACAAAACTCGCTCCATTCTTGTAATACATTTTGATCTTGGATGATTTCATCCCACCCTAATTTTAATAACCAAAGCTGCTGCATGATCAACTTGCCGTGAGCAAGCAAGGGGTTGACCAACCCTAACGGATCAAAACAGCTTGAAATGGTTGATAAAATTATGCGTTTAGTAAGTTGCTGTGTAGGAAGGGATGAAGGAGAGGATATTTGAAGGGAATCTGAATTGGGATCCCATTTGAGACCTAGTATCTTGCAAGGAGCATCCTCTAGGTTAAGATCTTTTACTTTGGAAGTCTGATCTGGTTTTGATAATTTTACATTTGAACAAAATTTGTGTAGTTCGAAACTATGGGGGCTTAAACATTAAATTAATTCATTTTTTAGTTGTTTAATTTCATCGATGGTATTTGCACCAGCTAAAATGTCGTCGACATAAGTTTGTTCAAGGAGGACTTGATGAGCCAGAGCCCGATGTGGGTTTTGAAAAGCAATTTCGTTTAAAACACGACAAGCAACGTAAGGAGCACTCTTTTGCCCAAAACTTACAGATGTTAACTCAATGCATTGGAGTGGTTCGGTTGGTGAATTTCGCCATAATATATTTTGCAAAAAATTGTGTGCAGGGTTCATTACTATTTGCCTGTACATCTTCTGGATATCAGCTGTCAAAACATAATTAAATGTGCGGAATCTAAGTAGGATATCAACCAGCTCAGGTTGGACCCGAGGCCCTGTTAACAAAATGTCGTTTAATGACAGTATAGATGTGGTTTGACAAGAGAAATCGAACACAACTCTGAGCTTGGTGGAAACACTTTGATCACGAATTACACAAAGATGTGGTGCAAAATATTTCTGTTCGTTGTTTACAGTTTTTAATCGAAGTGGTATGATTTGACCATGATTGAGCTGCAAGTATTCAGCGATGAATTTTTTATATTCTGCGAAAAGTTGAGGGTTTTTGTGAAGTTTACGTTCTAATGACAAAAAACGATGCTTTGCTATTTGAAAAGAATCTCCTAATTGAATATAAGCCAATTCATTCTTAAGCGGCAAGTTGACTTGAAATTTACCATTTGGTAACTGGATGGTTGTATTTTTGAAAATTTTTTCAGCTAGTTGGTCATCCTCAGATAAAACCATTTTGTTTTCCACTTCCTCCTGTATCCAGAACCGCTCCAAAAGCTGGTCAGTGGACAGTGGCGTGGTAGTAGGTGATTTCTCTACGTTATCTTGTATTAAAAGTTTGAAAGGGTTGTCAATTTGACCCTGATTTGCAATGTGCAAAGCAACGTTGTTGTCAAATAGAAGGTTGAAGGGATTATCCAATTTGACATCATGAGAAGAAACGTTTGGAACATGTTGTGAAAAATGTAAGCTAATTTCAGCTTCTTTTGCTGAGCTGGGATTTGAAATTTGGTGTTGACTGGTATCATACACAAGTTTGGTTTCTGTGTCCGAACTGTTAGAATGAATGTTTGATGAGTGATGTGAAGTTTGATTTGAAAAACCGCTACTATCCTCTAACTCTTGATCAGGAATAGTGGTTGAAATGTTTGATTGATCACCACCAAGCACCTTTTGTGCCTTGGGGGTGTTTTAATTAATGTTTGAAATAAGTATGTATGATGAAGGGCCGATCAAGGGGTCGTCAAACCCACCCGAAAAGGTTGATTGTTGATAAGAAAGATGATTTGAAACACCGCTACTATCCTCTGACTCTTGGTCAGGAATAGGGGTTGAAAAGTTTGATTGATCACCACCAAGCACCTCTTGTGCGTTGGGGGTGTTTGAATGAATGTTTGAAATATGTATGTTCAATAAAGGGCTGATCAAGGGGTCGTCAAACCCACCCGAAAAGGTTGATGATTGATATAAAAGATGATTTGAAACACCGCTACTATCCTCTGACTCTTGGTCAGGAATAGGGGTTGAAAAGTTTGATTGATCACCACCAAGCACCTCTTGTGCGTTGGGGGTGTTTGAATGAATGTTTGAAATATGTATGTTTGATAAAGGGCTGATCAAGGGGTCGTCAAACCCACCCGAAAAGGTTGATGATTGATTTGATGAACCGCTTCCACCCTCTAAATTTATTTCAGATATGGGGGTTGCAAAATGAATGTGATTAGTACCAGACAACAATTTTGTGCCTGCACGAACTGTACTCTGATTTTTTAGATTTTTTAGATCCTTCCTGGGGAACTGTACATGATGAGAATATTTGTGTGGTTGGGGTGAACCAGGAAAATTACCTGCTATAATCCACCCAAAATGAGTATTGACTAGGGTAGGCAATCCTAGACCTAGTTTATGAATGCCTGGCTTAATTAAGTTATAATAGAGATCTGCTCCGAGCAAGATATCTATGGTTGAAGGTATATGAAAATCTTTATCTGCAAGCTGGGATTCCAAATGACTAGGTATTTTTATTGTTTTGGAATCCAATGATAACTGTGGGAGTTTGTATGTTATTTGAGGTATAACTGCGCAAGTGGCATAGAAATGTGGAAAAGGTGGATGAAGTGAAGTAAGATTTAAGTCAACTACGCCCCTGACTGTCTGCTCGTTTTGGCCTATGCCTGTTACTTGAATTGAACTTTGATTGCAATCTAGATCTAATTTATTAAAAAAGTGATCAGTGACAAATGACATCTGACTGCCATTATCTAAAAGGACTTTTGCACGAATTGTTTTTCCTGAATTTGTTTTTACATTAACTTGAGCAGTAGCCAGTAGCACGTAGTTGCTTGTTGTATGAGTAGTTGTTGCAGATAAAGATGTTTGTGATAGTCAACTTGACCGGTTTGCTGAATTTTTACTTACTGCCCCTTGATTATTAAAGCATTGAGGAGGGGGAGTAGTGAAACTGGATGCAGTGTTTTGGTAAGGAGTGTGATAAGGTTGTTGTGGTTGGTATTGAGCAGGGATGTCATGTAATAAAGAATGATGCCTTTGGTTACACATAGTACAATTTGTTCTGGAAAAACAAGTGTGTGATGAATGGTTTTTCCCCAAACAGTTAAAGCAGAGTTGCTTATTGGCAATAAAGGTCTTCCTATCAGAAATGTTCAATGCTAAAAAAATTGGGCAAGAGTAAATTTTGTGAGTTGTATTCTCACACATATTACACACTTGATGGTACGGGGGCGCATTATTTTGTTTCCGTAATGTGGATACCGTTGCTGGTTGAGACGTGGCATGACATGAATTCTTAGTTAACCTAGACACCTGTTGGCTAGTGTTATTAGACCTATTTGATTCTGGTTTGTACGGTACTACTTGAATTGATTCCATTACTTGACATTTTTTGTTAAGAAATTCAAATAAATTCTGTGGTGTACTCAAGGCGTTAGAGACCGCTTGTTCTTCGAATGATTTTCGAGACGAGTAATCTAATTTTAAAGCAATTATTTGTGTTATTAAAGATTCAAAGAGTGCTTGCGGGTCATGGTTTAACGTTAATAACGATTCATATGTAGATTGAGTGGTAGTGATGAATGTTTTCAAATTGGCAACGGTACATTTTGAAATCTCAGGAATCGCTAACAATTGCTGGAAATGATTGGACAAAATTTGTCTGACATTATTGTATCTAGTGTTTAATAAATCTAGTGCTACTTGAAAGTTGTCATCCAAAATTGGTAACGATTCTATCAATTTAAGTGCTTCGCCACTAAGGTGAGAGTGTAGGTAAAATAATTTTTCAGAATTTGAACCCATTTGAACATTATTGGTGATTAGCGAATTAAACAAATTAATAAATGATGTATATTCAAGTGAATTACCAGAAAATACAGGAATTTTTATTTCTGGCAAACGTAATCTTGATTGAGGAACCCCAAGATCAGATGGAACCTGAACTGGAGGTGAATTATTAGTGATAACTGTTGGTTTATTTAAGTTGTCCAACATTGTGGTTAATTTTGCAAACAGTTCAAAGTATCCATCCTCTGTGATGTCCCTATCAATGTCTGCAGGTTCAGATTGTTCAATTTGGTCCTGAGTTTCCAAGTATTTGATAAAATATTGTTTAATTCTTTCAAGTTTGGCGATTATTGGACCTTTGTCTGAACACGCTGAGTTTTCATTAACCCAAGTTTTAGTTTTGGTAAACTGTGATTTACAAATGCCTCTAACTTTTTTCAATTGATCCATTTCGATAATAGTGTTCAAATAGTGTTCAAAAAAATTTCTGATAAAAACGGCTAAGTATTTTTTTGTAAGAAAAAATTTGCGAGGGATTGACTTAGAGAAAGTAAAAATAAAAAAAACAATTTAAACAAAAATTATTTCAAAAAAAAATCTTTCATGAAAAAACGGCTGTTTTTTTGTAAAAAAAAATTGCGAGGGATTGACCTAGAGAAAGTAAATTTTCTCTTTTTGAAAAACAATTTAAAAACAATTTAAACAAAAAATTTTTTTTCTGAAAAAACGGCTGTTTTTTTGTAAAAAAAAAATTGCGAAGGATTGACTTAGAGAAAGTAAATTTTCTTTTTTTAAAAAACAATTTAAACAAAAATTATTTCCAAAAAATATCTTTTATGAAAAAACGGCTTTTATTTTTTTTTTGTGAAAGAAAAAAAAAATTAAAAATATGCCAAAAGATTAACTTAGAGAAAGTAAATTTTTTCTTTCAAAAAACAATTTACCAAAAAAATTTATGAAAAAACAACAATTTTAAATAAACACTGTAAATATGTAAACTATTACAATAAGTACAGAAAAAATCACAAAAATTATTTTTCTTTTAAAAATAGAAAAATCCACGACAAAAAGAAATGCAATTTACTAATAATGCAACGAAAAGTTAAAACAATCAAAATAAAATAAATTTCCCCACAATAAAAAGTCTTTTTTAAAATACTTTGTTGATTCTTGTTGTTAACTAGTAGATTCTGGCATCTTTTTCTTCTCGAACACTATGAAGCACTCCCAAGGGAGCTTGTAGATTTGTCTTTTTTGATGAACCCAAAAATGTCCAATTTGAATCCGGCTCGAAGGACCATGAAAAAATACCGGTGTTACTTCCGAATATTTCTTTGGTAAAAATGTTCTGTAGCATATGTCGCTGGTGTTAGAAGAATTGGGTTCTTTTGTAGAAATAACTAACGAGTCATAGGTAGTAGAAAAAGAAGTGTTTTTAATTTACTATTTTCACTGAAGTAAATACATAGTGGTTGATTCCATTTAGATATAATAATTTTCTTATCTTCACTAAATAGTTTTAAATATTTACAATTTTAGTTCATCACAATTTGATTAACTAATACAGGTGATTTTTTAGTTACCAACTTGAAAACATTTGTTTGTAGAATTTCTTATGCCATAATAATTGTAGAAGATATAACTTGCACCAGAAAATAAACTGCATTAAACGCTTGTAAAAATGTAGAAAGTAACGTGCCGTCGGCAGAAAGCACTTGAACGTTCGGATAGCAAACAACTGTTAGCGATAATGGCACTAAGACAACTACTGAATGATGGCAAACATACAACTCCACTGCTCGCGTCGAGCTCACCATAATATATACTGTTGGGACTAAATGAGTGTCCGGGGCATAGTTCACGCACCTATTCGATTTCAACCAATGAAAACATCATGACATAATGAAATACGTCATTTGTGCTTCGTTCACTATGCGCCGGACACTCATTTTGTTCCAATGCACCGCTGTGCACTTGAAAACACAGGTGTTCGACGTTCGGTATTCTGAGAAAAATGCTATTTATAGTTTTATGACTTCACATTATATTAGGGTAAAAAGCAGTCGAACTATTTGAGAATTGTTTATTTATTTAGTAGGTGTAAAATATTAATTTGTTGATGTTTTTACTGGTGAAATTGTAGAATTTAACCAGCTATATGACTATTACCCGGCAAAAGCAACTGATTGTATGTGACTATCAAATGAATAGTATATCATTAAAAAAGTGCTTTCAAGTTAAGGATCTAGGAGTAACATATAATTCTAAAATATAATTTTCTACACATATTGAGAATACTTGTAAAGCAGCAAAATGTGCTCTGGAATTTTTAATAAGGCAAACGCAGCCCTTTTCTATCTTTATCTTCTTTATCTTTATCGGTTGTAAGTAGGTAGGGTTAGGTTTGGCCCAGAACACTGCGGCCTCTTGGGTCTATTATATTCCCCTGCTTTCTCCGTATTCAGGTACTATCTTTGGAATAGCCCTGTGTCTTTGCTTAGTTTTAATAGGTTCCCTACCAAGTATTCCTGGGGTGTTCTTTTCGATTCTAGGCCGAAAAGAATGAAACGTCGCCTAGTAAGAGCTTCGCATTCGAAGATCACATGGTATGAGGTTTCTTCCTCTTCAGTCTACACGTAGTGGGATCATTGTGTAATCCCATTACAAAAAGGTGTTTTAGCAAGCAGTTCCCCGTTAGTAATCCCACAATGGTGAATATCTGAGGCCTTGCGAGTTGTAGTACCTCAGTGACCATGCGTGGGTTTGCTGCCCTTAGCATGAGCTTACTGATTATGTGCCCTATTATCTGTTGCCAGTGAATTTGGTGTTTTGTGAATATTCACCTGTTTACTGCCTGTTGAGCAAAGGTTTTGCTTATCCCAAATACAGGTTCGGGTCCTGTGAATGGTAGGTCTGATCCCGCTTTGGCGAGTTCATCAGCCTTTTTATTTCCTTGGATACCTTTGTTCCTTTGTACCCACGCTAGTTTTACCTTTTTGTGGGTTGCCAGATAATTTAGTATTCCAAGGCAGTTTCAGAAAAGCTTTGACTTGATTCTGTTTGAATCAATAGCCCTTAAGGCTGCTTGGCTATCTGAGAGAATAAGGATGGTTTGTTTTTTGTACTCCCTTCTTAAATTTTCTCATACACACAACTCGATTGCGTGTATTTCAGCCTGAACTACAGTGGATGTTTTCACAGTGAGACGCTGATGTCGCATTTGGGTTTAACTCCATGTACGCCAGAGCCTGTTCCCTTGTTAGTTTTAGATCCATCCGTATACCATACGAGACCACTAAGCAAGTATTTATCTATCTCATTATTTACCTTGTTCCACTTACAGTTGACATGAAAGAGTCTGTTAAAGATTAGGAGGGTGTCATGTGATCTGACCCCATATATAATATAGAATAATTTACTTCATGTGTTATTCTGGTATGTTTTATATGTCCCAGTGGGTTCCAGTTGTTGGAGATTTCCAGTCTGTATGCACTCATTCTGGCCTCCCCCTTTATGACTAGGTCAAGTGGTGGGAGGTTTAGAATGATTTCCATAGAGGCTGTCGGTGTACTTCTTAGTGCTCCTGTAATACAAAGAAATGCCAGCCTCTGTACTCCTGAGAGGGTATTGAGGGCTCTTTTTTGGTTTACTGTTGGCCATCAAACAACCGCTCCATAAGTTATCATGGGTCTTGTTATTGCCAAATATAGCCAGTGGACCATTTTTGGTTTTAATCCCCATGTTTTTCCAAATGCCCGTCTCCCTACAATGAGAGACATTTTACATTTGTAGCTCACTTTTTGTAAGTGTTGGTTCTAAGTTAGTTTGCTATCTAGAATTAGACCCAGATATTTTACTTGGTTAGTTTTGTCTAGCCTTCCTCCAAACAGAGTTTTCCCTAACGCACCACATTCTGTCAGCCTAAGAGCTCTTTGCATGAGTTCAAAGACTGTGGTTTGGTGTTTCCTTCGGATAAGGATGACTATGTCATCGGCATATTTATGGGCGTATAGCCCTTGATTGTTTAGTGTTTTCAGCAGTTTAACTTCTACTAGGTTCCACAGTAGAGGAGAAAGGACTCCGCTCTGTGGGCATCCCCTGTGGGTATTCACCTGCATGGTTTTACTGAACATTTGTGCCTGTACTTGCGTCCGTATAACATGTCTTCTATCCATCAACAGATGGTATCTTCTATTCCATGTTTGCGAGCGGCAGCTACCATTGATTTAAAAAAGGTATTATCAACAGCTCCTTCTATATCAAGAAATACTACTAGGACTATTTCCTGGCTACTAAGTCCTCCCCCTATCTTGATTACAAGATGATGCATAGCACACTCACAAGATTTTCCTGATTGATAGGCATGTTGGTTTGTATGAAATGGCCTCTCTAACAGAGTGGTTTGCCGGACAATCAGTTTTTCCAATCGTTTCAATAGAAATGACGTCAGAGTCATTGGTCTATAGGCCTTTGCCACGGCATACGTTGGACGCCCCGGTTTAGGTATGAAGACAACTCTGCCTTGTTTCCAGGTATTTGGTACATGTTTATGCACCAAACGCCCTGTAGAGGTAGTACCCCATCTGGTCCCAGTGATTTGTATGGATTAAAGGTGCGTATTGCCCATGTTAGTTTCTCTGTTGTAACTACCCGTTTAGCAGTTTTCCACTCTTGGCTTCAGACACTTTTTTGAGAGTTCCAGTTCGTGTGGGTTTGGTTTGCTGCATTCGAGTTTATTCTGTAATCAGGGAAATAAGTTCTAAGAAGTAGTTCTAATGTTTTTATTCCAGTTTTAGTGTATTTCCCTCCCTTTTTGGGTTTTTAAAGTCCCCACAGGGTTTAGTGGATCTTTTGCTAGAATGCGGTGGAGTCTGCATCCTTCAGTTGTATTAATGATATTAATTTGTTAATGATTTTATATCTTACAATAATCCGTTCAAAAGTAGATTTTGCTTAAGTTATATGGCTTGGAGAATATCAGACCATTTTACAAGAGTTAGAGAAAATACAAAACAAATTTTTAAAATATCTTTACTTTAAAAAGTACCATATCAGACCTGATTACAATGTTATTAGAAGAGCACAATTAAGAATACATTTTAAATTACTTTCTCCTGAGATTAGACGCAAAATCACATGTACCTTATTTTTGTATAAAATAATCATTAATCAAATATGTTCCTCAGATTTCTTTGCCCTAATACCATTTTGTGTTCCATCGCGTCCAATACTTAACTCAAAGATGTTTATTGTTCCTTTTGCAACGATAACATCCAGAGTTCCCCTCCTGATCATGCTTCGCTTAACCAGTATTATAAATAATTTAGATGATATAGACTGGTATGCGCAATACAAAGCATTTGAAAAAAAATATTGAACAAATTACAAACATGTCTTTTTAAGGAAGTAATAATGAGTTAATCCCACAGTGGTATTATCAAAATTATGTAAACTGTAGTAAGCACGTGTATTGTAATTATTTAATAGTAATTATCCTTGTCATTAGGCCAATAGGCTTTTAGGATAAATCAATAAATAAATAAATAAATAAATTTCTTCATGTTAGTATTTTGTTTTCTTTGACATTAATAAACCATCTGGCAAAAATCCATCGGTGCTTCCAATGTGGGTTATTATTGAACCATTTCCTTCCATATAGTCTTGTTGTTTAGTTTTGATAGAGGTATCTTGTTAAATTTTTTTGATATTGTATGTCCAGCATTAACCCATGTGTCATCTAAATAAAATACATGTTTATGCTGATTCCTTGCATTCGCTATTTTCCTTTAATAATCATGTCTCCACGTAATGATTTCTTCTTATTTTGTGAAAAAGCTGTTTCTGTCACGTTTTTTGTAACGAAAATTTAATTCTTACATTATTTTAGATAGTAAGGATTTATATTTTTATGTAAGTTTAAATAGATTATATTTATCTGAGGTCTAGCAGAAATAACGGCTACTACGCTGCCAATTTTCAAAATAAATTTTGTACTTTCCTGGAAATCGACTTCAACTATCATAGCTGTAACTAAAAAAAAAAAAGACATTAAACTGATAATAATTGGCATTTGGAAAGCAAATATACTATGTCGTTAATGTAATTTTAAAAGTCTTTTTTGTACGTGTGAGCGCCTTACGTCAAGTCAATTCCGAATTATAAACATAAACAATCCCTGTAACCAGGGGCAATTTCTCCATTGGTTCAATTGTACAGTGAACACCCAGTTACATTTCATAAAAATACATTATTTTAAAATCACATAAATAACTTAAAAATATAAATGTAATTTGAATATTTTTAATATTTTCATACTTGTTAACTCTATTTTTTTGGTACGCCACTGCGCTCTGGCTCATCGCGTTTCTGTTGATTTACAATGCTGATTAAGCACCAGAGTGACCAGACGTTTTCGCAAATGCCTGTAGTTAGAAGGAGAGAACAATAGATCCGTGAAACCAAATGAAACAAGCAATGTGACAGATTAAAATCACGCTATTTTGTGCATCGCACATAATCAAGGCGTGACGTCACAAAGTTGGGTAGGGTACACGAATCTTTCCAATCATTGATATAGAATAAAGATGCTATGACGATACTTAAAGTGCCTGCACTTTTGCATTATCCTTTTACGTCATATTTGTCAAACTAGAGCTAGTGGAGCTAGTCAGTTTTGGTGAGATTTTTTTTAAATAGCGTTATTTAAATGAAGTTGAACACCCATTTTAAATTAAAACGAGCCACCAGTGCTTGTAACAAGACTCTCTCACCCTCTCTCATAACAATTTGATAAATGCGTGAATAACACCGTGAATGATTGTAAATTCCATTTTTGTAAACAAGATTAGACTAGTATTTTTTTGTCGTTGATTACCATCCACATTAGCTCTAGTCTAGTTGGACATATAGTCCTGGAAGTAGTTGTATGTATGGTTGTATGTGTTATAGGGAAGGCGGACATTATCCCGAATTAATAATCGGCACTAAAAGTATGGTGGCAATCGCTTTTAATTTTCGATCATATTTACTTTGCATTTGAGAAGAACCTCGGTCATATATTTTATTCTTTAGTTTTATATATTTTTGTGTGTTTGTGTTTCTATTGTTAAACTATGAATCGAACAAGTCATTATGCAAAACAATGATTTAATAATTTCATTTTTTGTGTATGGAATTAATAAAATAATTCAAATATGTTTGTTACTTAGATAAATTATCAACAGAATTAACGTAAGTCTAGGGAATCAAAACATAAAAACTAAAACGCATGTGTTTAAGTTTTTAGAATTTTGGCGAGAACAAGAATCATTTTGTTCAGGCATTTGTATAGTTTCAGAAACCAACAAAAACTCAACTTATAGAACGAGGTGAAATTAAAATTCCTTTTCTCTTGCACCACCACAAATAAATGGCACAATTTAAGAAAAATGCTTCTGATTATCTTCTTCTTCTCCTTCTCAAGATATTAATCTCAAATAGGCACCTCGCCTGTCAAGTTTAAGATAATCATCAGAAATATGTGTTCTAATTCTACTTTATTTAAACCTTTGTACATTATTTTCTACAATATTTCATGAACAAATGGCTGAAAGTACCACTGGTGAATTCGACATGCATGATTATCAAAGATACCTAATGTAAATATATCGCTTTTCAGTTATGCATGTACGTTGTTCAAACTTCTTAGACACCGACTACATAATACAAGAGCCAAGAGACTGTCATACTGTCATTATTTATATAACAATTTACACCATGCGTGGTTGAAGCAAATCTGCATAGGTATATTTCAATTGAAATTTCTCTAAATGCTTTGGATATTAGTCATGTTAATATCGTTCGGAGAACACAAGTCGCTTACCATTGTGTAACTGTCTGCATTGGTGGGTAGAGCAGAGAATCATTGGGTTCTGTTTTCTGTTATTTAACGTTTTCAGAAAATATTTTTTTTTTAGGATGTTTTAGTAAGATTTATGTTAAACTTTAAAATCATAAGCCCATTTATATGGCATTGCAAAGTTTATACCTGTCAAAATTTAATAAATTATTACAACTGTGCCTATAGTTATTCAAGATAATATTACTAACTTTCTTAAAATATAAAAATGAATAGTAAAAAATTTACAGGTAAAAGTAAAAATTTTAGAAGACATTTTGCACTGTTACCTACTCCCAAACATCTTGACATATTTTTACGATGGGATGTTAGTATACAGTGACCAATAAAATAAAATTAGTGGTCTTTAAAATTGTTTTTCTACGCCCATGTCAGTAAACGTTAAAACTCGTACTATCAACATTTCTTGTAAATGACATTTAACGATAACATGAACATAATGAAATCTCATAACATATACGTGCGTTTTAATAAGAAAACTTAAATTTCTTGGTTTAATCAAATTGCAGTTAAATTTTTGTCTACGTACGACTTTATTTGGTCTATTTACATCAATTTAGTCATTAAGCATTAGCGAGATACATTTTGGATTAAAATAGTGATGCCTCTAAATGTCGGCAACATATTATACAATGTTTCAAAAAATATGTCGCGTTTTCTTAGCATGCTATGGAAATAAACATCATGTCATTTATATTGACAATTTTTGTAGCAACATATGATGGTATTCGAAAATTTTCTCAACTTTACTTACGAATATGTTTGTTAGCAGTGAAAGTGAAGAAATTATGAGCACTCCACCGGAGATTTTAGAAAAAGATCAAGCTGCCACACATCATTTGTTACCGCTAAAATCCAAAGAAAGGTACGAAATTACCTATCGAAAATTTATAGATTAACGACACAAGCATAACGTTAAATCCTTCGTGCGTAAACTTTTTCACTTCGTGCGTAATGGGTTACTTACAACTCTTGTTACGTATATTTAATTCTTTATGTTTTTAAAAGAGTTCCTCATCCCATTAATGCGTTAGATTCTGAAATACTTTTGTCTCTTAGTATTTAAATGCGAAAGCCTTAATTACTGAGTTATATGCCCCAAAAGGAAGGTCGTAGAGAAAAGTACAATGAAATTTTTCAATTGATCTTAAACCAATGATTATTTATTCAGATTTTTCTTTATTATCTTTCAACTTTATTTAGGTACATTTATTGCCTTGTATTATCGATCATCCTATTGATATAAATAAAATGGCACAAGTCATTATTAATTTATTTAAAATACATTTAAACTTCTAATTAAAGTCAGGTTACTGAAATAACCAATATAGTTAAGCATAGAAACTCTGTATGATTATAAAGGGCCATGTTCACATGTGAGATATGCTGTTTTGTAAATAATATTGTAATAGTTAGTCGCTATACAATTTTTTTTTGTTGTGTCATCGGCATCAACTACTATGGTTATTAGACTCTGCTATACAAGTTATTTTAAATATTCGATTTTTTAAAAAAGCCAAAAGTTTTTAAACTAAAACCAATTTAAATTTAAAATTTGTACTTTAACAAACCGACACATAGAATGTCGAAGTAAACGCACATCTTAGCGACACTTGAAATTGACACTACCTAGACCACCTAACCTAACATTCGTTGTTGTTTTGCATAGTTTTTTTCTCAATTCTCGATTTAGTTTTTCTGTTTTTCCTAATTTGTTAATTGTATTATTATTATGAGTTTTTCAGCTGGATTTATGAAAGCTGATTCAAGTTGTAAAACAAGATATGATTAGGTACTGCATTTTTTAAACAATACTCAGTTCCAAAGTTAGGCATGTTAAGACAGAAAGGTATGTAACACTTTATTTATAATTTGTTTTAATATTAGTTACATATGGAGCAATACACCTTATAGTAAAAATATATTTATCTCAGGTTATTAGGGTTGTCGAACAGTAACAATTGTTCAAAAATAAACATTTTACCTTTGCGCTTTACCTCATTTATACGTATAAGAAAAGTATATTTTTATTATAATATATTATCGTACACTGTTATCCATAAATATAATACTAGATATTGGGACGATATATCTGTACTTTAAAACAACAAGGGCCAAACTCTAATTTGAGCAAGAGAGCAACGTTTAAAGCTGTGTTGGTATTATTTCTATAATTAGAAGTAAAAGTATAATTATGTATTACCTGAGAAATAGCAAATTTGTTATTGTATAAAACGAGTTTATACAATTTTCCTACCTTAAAAATTAAAACTAAATAACATCTAAAACTATTTAGAAGGGTAGTGTACATGTATTTACTATAATACTATGTTTATTTGGGCGAGAATTACCTACTTGGTACCTGTCATTGTAAATAATTTTAATTTAAGTACATTTTTGCGAACGAATGACTACTTTTTGTAAATATACAAACTTTTTCTGTTACAATTGGTATACAGATGTCCAGTATTTACATGAATAAATCCACGATAATATTGCTAAATTGAAATAATAAAAAAACAAATTTGTTTACAGTTTATGAAATAATTTGGAACATAGAAAAGTTTTAAAAATTAAAAAAACAATAGGAATTTATAAAAATGTACTCTTGAAAATATAAAAAAAATTATTACTTTATTAACTTTTTTATTATTTTTAGATTTGCCAAGCAAATATATGGAGATAATGCGATTTTCCGTGAATAACTTGAGAAAAGGAGATATATGCACAATAAACGTAATAATTACACATGCACATAAAGTATTTTGCATTGTTTCTTCCACATTTAAAGTAAATAATAAGGTCGAAAATAAGTTGAGTTTGATAATAAATCTTTAGAGAAAATTTTAATTTGTGCATCTCCATTATTGTTAGGGCTCGTCTATATATTTTTTATTATTTCTAAATAAAGTGTTTTTTTACTTTGTTTATCTTATTCAGGTACTATTATTTTTTAATAATAGGTTAATAAAAAAATTTTTACTGATTTTACATTTTTGTTCATATACAATTATTATATTCTTTGAAATGTAATAAATTAATAAAAAAAACAGTTTAATTAATTATTAGGTATTTAGTCTTACAAAATGAGTTTTTTAAGTTAAAATACTACTAATTCAGACAGAAATTAAAAAGGTTTATGTAAGCTACACTTTCCTTCTCATTAAAATATCATTTATAATTATTTTAAAAGCACTTGGGCAATCCTAAATATACCTTCAGTTTATTTTCATTTATTTTGAGAGTTCATTGGTTTTGAAGATTCATACTGATTCCTCTGAATCAGATATTAAAACTTTCAGGAGGTCCCGAGGGGAGTTCTTGCAGAAGAAGTTTTAGGATATACTCCTTCGAACTTATAGTAGGCTCATTTTAAATTTTCCGAAGGGGGAAGGGGGCAATGTCAGAAATTGCTGCTACATCTTGAAGATCCGGTGTATTTTTATAAAATAGAGATGAAAAACACCTTTAGTAGAAGGTTATTTTCCAACTTTTTAGAAGACATTTTTGTATGTTCTCTTTTTTTGGTAGAATGAGTGAGCTGGCTCTTGTGTGGTGAATAACAAGATCTGTGGAGACATTTGTGTGGTACTACCCACTTTTTATATGTAAAGGTTTATCTACCGTTTAAAAAATGAACAGTTTTCGAAATCATCTGCTATCTAAAAAAAAAAGAAAAAACATCGTTACTACAATGGTAGATAATTGTCTAATAAAAGTCTAATAAATTACAATAAAACATTTTCATTTTAATAAAGGGTAAAGATAAAAACCTAAAAATAATTTAGCTGTTGCTTGAAGCGTTTCTCTGTGATAATATTTTTTTTCTTTTCATATATTTAGCAACACTAATAAATATTTTTAATAATGAATGTAAAATGTAAATCATTATCACATCTTGGAAGGAAACATTTTTTTCGTACTCATAATATTTATGAAAACATAAAAATTAAATAATTTTCGATTGACACAACACACAAATTCTTGATTGACAGATGACACATGACACATGCAGTGCTGTCTCATTGCCATTTTCTTGTTTATCCTTCGCATTCATAGTATCTACCCGGGTAGATAATTTGATTTTGATTTGCTTATAACTGAACTGATTTTCATCAAATCTGAAAATGCTTCCGACTTAGTTATCAATTTTTCGATTTATTTCCGAAAATACAAAGAAAATATTTTTACAGAAGTTTTTTTATATATATTTTTTTAATTTGGTCCTTTCATATACGTAAATTAATAGTATCTACCGAGGTAGATATATAGGAAATCATAGGAAAACGTCATACTTTTTCTAATATAAGTTATCTGAAACTATTGGAAAAACAATAAAACATATAAATAAATGTATGTGTGTATATTAAAATAAAAATTATACCAATGTGAGGAAAAGAAGGGAACATTCATCTAAGCAAGTTATGATGAACCAATGTGACAAGCTTCACACTTCGTCTGTGTGAATCTATGTTGTGTGCATACGGGTTTATTGCATTTGACACATGCTTGTCATGTAGCTCTTTTCCTTGTAGTATCTAAGTAGCACTTGAAGCAACCACCTTTTTGTATAATGCGCCCACTTGCATCCCGTTGTGGAAGGTCATCAGCTTCAAACTCTTCATTGTTTGATATAGAGACTGACTCACCTGGAATAATACTAAAATTTATATACTTTTCTAGTTAAAAGTCATTCAGAGATATATAAAATACATTCAATTGCTGTCTTGATGGCAAACTTGTTGCCTACCATAAGTCTATGCACGGATCCTAATTTGCGGAATGCAAAGATTTTCACCCAAATTCTGTATGAATTCTCTATGTCGATATTTTTTTACCGCACTATGTGGATTGTTGGTGAAGTATATTATATATGCTGCCAGGGCTGAGATATCCAACAAATTATAAAACATTGCTAGAGGCCAACGAGTTGTTTCTCTTTATATGGTATATTGAGACACCATTTTATTCATTGTATTCACGCCGCTCTTAGTTTTATTATAAAACGGAATCATTTTTGGCTTTTTATATATTGGATACAGATGAATCTCGATGCATGGACGAAATAAGCACTATAGCGTAGGAGCACATAGTTGCATAGTTGCATAGTTCCAAATTCACTAGAATGAACCTCTCGCATTTTTGACGCTTCAAATTCTTCAGGCACATACCTCTTATTTTTCTTGAAAGTTCTGACGATGGACATTTTCCAAGTTATGAGTTCCTGGATCAAAGGGAGCAAAGTAAAAAAATTGTCCATCGTTACATTTCGCCCTGTATTTTTGTAGGGAGCAACTAGGTCCTTCACAATTCGCTCGCCTTGATTCACGTCTCTGGTATTTCCTACTTTTCCAGTGTAAATTTGTCCATTCAGCGGATAAAAAGTTGAGGCACCGCAAGCCCACCAGATCTTCATACCATATTTTGCTGGTTTAGATGTTATATATTGAGTAAACTTAATGCGGCATCTACATCCGAACAACTAATGATCTCATAGGGACTAAAATGGGCTCTCAGATTCGAGTTGATTATCTCGAAAACATCCCTTATCGGTGCTGCCTTCAGACTGACAAGTGGCTCTTGTAACATAGTTGTCAAAACAAATAATGCTTAAAATATTTTGGAATCGGTTAACAGATATAGTTGCACGATAAAAAGGAAAAGTATTTTGTTTACAAAGCACGCTTAATTTTTCTTCGTTGGATTTGTCGTCAATTCTTGATCAGTAATTGGAGTCCATATAACAGACTTTTTCGTAGGATTTTCAGCGTTCCATTTACGATAAAAATGTTTAGCTTTTTTGTTAGAAAATCTACAAATTTGGTCTCTAAAGGGCAAACTCATAATACAAAAAAATGTATCCTTTGGCGATAAATTTGGGTTAGGCCCAATTGACAATGATTCACGAATATTATTATGGGCCCCTTGACGGGAGAAAGCAGTATTTTTCTTATACCTTTTTGTACCATCTTTGCTATTGAAAAAAGTTTTATTAGAACTGGCCACTTGTTTATCCTAATCACTCTCATGGTTATCAAATTCACTGTCACTGTTCAGCTCTGCATTTATCTCTTCATTGGCAATTTCAGCATCATAATTAGCATCTTGCTGATCAGGCAAATATTCTTCATCACTATCGGCGCCTTCATACGGATCGGGCCCGGCTTCATCCGAATCAGATTCGGCAGCCAACATATTCCGTCTTCATGAGACATCCTAATTTGGAAAAAATAAACCCACTTACAATTTGGTAAAACTATTTATAAAATGTACCTTCTCTATAAGTATCATGACCAAACCTGGACATACGTGCCATAGATATTCAAAATTGCTACCTCTATCCATATTTCAACCATCAGTAAACACAACCTCTCACAACAAATATTGAAGCCGAACTGAAATTGCATGTGTAGTCTCCATGCAGAGACAATCCAGCGAGACGTGTAACTCAATGTATTTTTTTTGTTCGGTAAAAGTTATTTGGGCGATTGTAACCACAACCAGTCTATGATGGCGCCACTAGTAAATAGCGGGAAAATTAAAAATGCTTTAGGGCGGGAAATTCAAACATGGATTCAGAAATAAAGTTTTTCTACACAAATTTACAGGAGAAACAAAAACTATTGTTTCACTGTATATTAAAAAAATATAGAAGCTTCCAATAACATCAAATTTTTTATCACAAATAATCATTTTAATAAAGGAAGTTTTAATCAGTTTAATATAAACAGTGAATATAGTTTTTATTACTCTTGTAAATTTCGCTAAAAAAAAAACTTGAAAATTCTATTGATTATTAAATATTTAAACTTTGAAAAATAATACACCAAACTCTTTTTCTATAAATTATATTTTTGTAAGGTACAGAAAAACAAAACTACAATTGCTTCGTTTAGAAAGTACCTCCTATCATTTTGTGACAAATTACAAAGAAAGTAACAGTTGTTATATATTCATAATATATTTAAAAACTAATGTAACAAATATTTTATAAAGTATAGTATCGATACCTTTTTGCCAGACTATCATAAGTGCCATTTGAACAAATGTCACTTATGTTAGTCTGGCAAAAAGCTATGGATATGTTATGACTGTTTATTTTAATAGAAACCATGGAAACGAAACACACATACACTCAACACATATGTATAAGGCCCGAGTCAAGTAAGTTCCCATCCTGTAAACTGGATCGAAACCTGCTAGACCCCTGCTAACTCCTCTTATAGTAATCAAGATCAATATATTTATATGCCATGCCTTCTAAAAGGGAATGAAGGATGACATACTATCATCATTTAAACAGGACGTTGCTGAAGGCTTACCCCTGTTATTTCGTTTGTTTGTGTATCTTGTGTATGTGCATTCCTGTTGTGTCCCCAGTCATGTAAAAGTTTTCCTAGTCTCCTAATTTGGTTACTAGGTGGACCTTCTCCAAGTAGTAGTCTGATCTATTCGATCTGTTCAGAAGCAGGAGATACTTTTCAAACATAGCAAATAATATTATTAATAATAAACACTATTTAAAGATAAATACATTTTTGTAATTTTTTTGTCATTGCCCCTTACCTTTCTCTTACACCACCAGGGTATTTTCCATATTCCCTTAATTATAGATTACCTTACAATGTTCAAATGAATATAACATTTTACTCATGAAAAATCTAATTTCATATTTAACTCTTTTTCAATTTCATTTGAAACAATAATTGGTACCTATATTACAATTTATTATCAAAGAAAATTTCTAATAGTTATAGCAAATCCTACTTAAACTACTGGTTGTTCTGCAGGATAAATTAACTTTTCTTGAGATTGATCTCTCTATAAAATCCAAAACCGACTTGATGTCAACAAATTTATTTTCCAATGCATCCTGATTTAAAATTCTGCCCTTTTGTGATTCAATTGTTTTCTTCTTCCTTTAGAGTGGCTGTTAGAGGTAGGTGTATGTAAGAAATAGCTAATCTCTAATAATTTCAAAAGTCCTTTGCCAATACTACATGTGCAGATTTTTTACTCAGCATACATTTTACTTTTCTAGTAGATAGGAACTTTGTGCTGCCATTAAAGCTGTCCAGACATTCATCTACCTACTTAATGAACACAAGTAGCTGTAACAATGGATCTCTGTTCCAATTCACCTAAAATAATTATAGTCATTGTGTAATATATTATTAAACACACACATTATACAGTGGTTTTCTTAATAAATTGGAAATTACTTACCTCTAGAAAGAAATGTGTACAAAAACGCGAGTTTGGTTCCAGAAATTGCTTCATGCAAAAAATAGGTAATATGCAAAAATAAACATTCCCCCCCAAAGAAAATTAATTAAACAACAAAATCAGACTAAAAGAAATATACGGGGCCCAAATTAAATTAATTTTAATAAAATGCACATGTTCATAACAACATTCATAACATTGTCAGTTGTCAGTTTTAATACTTTTAATCGATATTTCTACGTCAAAAAACCAGCAACACCAGCGCCCTCTGAAAATGGTGTTAGTTTTATTGGAGAGAGATAGACATATGTAAAGATCAATGTAAAAGAAAAAGAGGGTCATATATGTAATTTAAATGGACCACCGAACATATTTTCCTATTAAGTTACACGTCTCTGTTGTCTCTGCTCCATGTGAAATTGTTTTAACAGATACCTTGTTCTTGCTCGCACAAGCGCACTTATTGTATCTGTACCTATGCAACCCTATTTACAAACGTTACTGATTCATGGTTATCTATTCCGTTTTGTGATATAAAATATTTGAATATTTCTTGGGTTCGCATATTTTTTTTTATGCAAAATGTTGTAAATATTTATTATCTACTGGGGTAGATACTATTTGTTTAGGAAAAAAAAAATCATCATGAATGCGAAAGTTATAAGTTGTCGTTTTCTAAAACAATGAAACTATAAATATAGTGAAAGTTTAAACACAAATAAAACTTTTAAAAACATTTGATATTTTATATTTAAAAGATATTTGTTTAACGATATTTTAGAAGTCCAAAAGTAAGACGGTGCATACAAACGAACGTATATTACTTTTCGTATACCGTCTAACAGGCAACGTTGTGTGGCTAGTTCCTATTGGTGTATTCCCGGTAACGTCATACATTTTTAAAAATTAATACCCAGGCAAATAAATAAATAAAAAAAAATTAATGTGGCTTTTTTTGGGGCGTGTGTAGCTCAGTGTTAAAGTCTGCCTGCGAATCCAAGGGTCCCAGATTCGAATCCCACCGTTGGACGGCATGTTTTCATTTAATTTAATCATTTAAAATTAATTGTAATGTCTTGGTAGGATTCCCCACTCGACCATTCACTGTTGGGTTCTAATTAACAGTGCTGTTCCTAAAGTGGCGCTGCGAAACAGTAACAAAGCCTACACAGAACACGAGGCTAATAACCTTAATAGTTGATGCTGATGACACCAAAATAAAAAAAAATGTAGCTTTATTTTGAACTGTATTATTCATAAATATATCCCTTATTGTATATTCGAATTTAGCCTTTGTTTAGCTAGGAACCTACCCCATCATATTTATTGAACAGTTCACTGCTTATCATCTACAAAAAAAAAACATAGGATTAGTTCTACTTCCTTCAAAATTTACTGCAAACACTCCGAGATTCAGTGGAATAACAAATTATTATTCGAGTAAAACTTTTAAATTTGCCACTGGTCAACTGGTTCTGGAAAAGTTATCAATAGGTATACAGTGCGGTGTAAATGTATGGAATACAATCATTTCTATCGTTATTATTTACTGTTACGAAAGAGCTTGAACGGGTGTCAACCGTCTTTCCTCGATCTCTTGGGGTTTAGCGACTGTATCACAGGTATAGTTAGGTATTTCTTTTATAAAGAACGAAGGACAATGGTCAAAACTATATTAACATGAATATACAAATAAACAGAACTTAATAGTTTATTTAAATTGCTGAAAAATGCAATAAAATAAAATGACCTTTAAATTTTTTTGATGACGTGATTTTTTGGTGACTTTTCTGTGACTTTTTTGTCCCTACTATGTGTATTTTTATATTTTGCAAAGAATAAGGGGAAGCACAAGCGATACTAGTGCCAGTTTCGGATAATTCGAGCACTTTAGGACGATATTTTGTAATTTTGGCGTATCAAATGCACGTATACATTTTACTTTTTTTTTCAAAAAAGTAACTAGAAACAATACAATAAGCAACAGGAGTTGTTGTGTTGTAAACAGCAAAAAAGCAAGGTAAATTATATAAATTTTCAGTAGCAAAGTAGAAATTAAATTAAACAGTAATGCTGGAAAAAGTAGACATCAGAAAATTGAAAGGTTTTATTTAAGTAATAAATTATAATTTTACGATGTTCTTTAATATCCCTTTAATCTTAAATGCTCAGCAAGGACTAAATTTTTGTCTTATTGTGTGTGGTTGGAATGGAATTTTGTGACTTATTAATAGGAAACCAGTTGCAATCAATAATTCTATGTTTTATGTAAAAATGAAGATAATATAAATAACAATCTTTTTGATGATACATTTTAACTCCATGTTATTATTATATTATTATTATTTATCGATATTTTTTTTATTTTGACATATTTTTATTTAACCTATTAGACTTAAGCAACTGTTATCTGTCTATGTTTTATTATTTATTTTTATTGATTATACTGAAACTATAAAAATGTATAATAATAATAATAATAAGATATTGTTTTCCCTTGTTTTACAAATCCATATACTTCTATTAAATCTAACATATTATTCTTTTTATTTACGAATTTTGTTAAAAATTGTATTGTCAGTATACGCAAAAATTGTCCATTAGTATATCAGTTAGGTGGCGCCGCTGTCAAGCACGGAGCAAATTGTCTAAATAAAAGAGGAGTGCAGGAAAAGTAGGGATATAACGTCACATTCCCTAGGCGCACTTTGCAAAATAAGTTTCTATAATATAAATAAGG
Organism: Psylliodes chrysocephalus; assembly: GCA_927349885.1. Lineage (NCBI taxonomy): Eukaryota > Metazoa > Arthropoda > Insecta > Coleoptera > Chrysomelidae > Psylliodes > Psylliodes chrysocephalus. The sequence continues at coordinate 50,659,961 of OV651813.1, read as the reverse complement.
TCACAGCATATCAATTAGTATATACGAACTTCGTAGATTAAACTTTGAATAAAATGTTAAATTATTTAAAAAAAATAAAAATAAATCTTATGGTTCTGACAAAATTGTTGCACATTAACATTAATCTAATTAAATTGAACCAATAAATAACAAGGAGATTCTATGTTGTTAATGGGATTAAATTTTTTTTAATCTCTTGGCAGTAAAAGTAACACTTCAGTCATACGCATTAAATTGCTGTCATCAATTAGATAACCTTTCCTGGCAGTTCTAGTAAAGACAAAAGGTTGAACTCATCGCGAGGGAAACAAAATTGTTTATTATAATAATGAGTTTGGAATTAACAATTTATATACATGTTATGAAATACATTTTTATTATACAATTATATTTTTATAAATACATTTTTTTTATTTATTGATGGGATACATCCGTCTAAAAGATTCCACAGTACCTAAAATCAAAGACTAAAAAAATAAAAGTTCGAGTACTATCATTAAAAGTCACAGTCTTCACTATAACTACTGATATCATTATCATTTTCTTTTAGGGTTATTTTATAATATATAAGGTTTACTAATATAGGGTCTATTAGTTTCTCCATTTTATAATGTTTTTAAAATCAATTTTCAAACATATAGCCATCCATTTCTTCATGGACCCCTAATAGACTCCTTTCATAAAGGCTTGTTTTTTAGTTTTTATGAAGGTATCTTGCCAATTTTTTATGTCCAGCATAACCCATGTTTCGTCTAAATAAAATACCTGTTTATGCTGATTCCTTGCGTCCGCCATTTTCCTTAAATAATTATGTATCCAAGCAATGATTTCGTCTTTATCTGTTAAAAAGCTGTAGGAATATCATTAAAAAAAGAATGTACCATTTGCCTTAATACATTATTAACCTAAGTTTCAATATAGGTCTTGCCTCTTCCTAGGGGCTTTCGAATGTGAGATTTATTAAATATCTGTATCTTCTTTAATAATGTTATACACTGGCCGCTTCGATACTCTAGTATAGGTCTTACATTAAGTGGCTATTCCAACAACAGAAAGTGGAACAGTATTTTCGACGATTATTAAATACATTAAGTACGATATTTTTTTCTTCTAAAGATAATGTAATATGTTCTAATGCACTCGTCATTCTAATATAACTGCAAAATTTTTATTTATATACCAATACAAAATTCAGTATCAATTAAAATACATACGATATGGCTAAGAATAAATAATGTCTGACTTATCTGTCAAAAGAAAAAAATTATTACGGTAAAAGCCAGGCATGATTAAATGTAAACCAACATTTTTAATAGGCCGACCGGATGTATTATAATTTTCATTTCTACTACAAATAAGCATTGAAGGTATAAATAAAATGTCTACCTCTTGAACCTGTAATACGTTCTTCAAATTAAATTAGTGCACACCTTTCTTCTCTAGACTATAAGGAAGACATTAATAACAACTAAAACTACGTATGAACCAACTAGGTACCTATACTAAATACGAAAGTCACAATGTATCACACTTATTCACATTAGAATTTTTTATGTGAACACTTACCTATATGAAATATCTTAAATATTCAACATTCATAACAAATTTTAATTTTTTTAGTTTTAAACAGATGGTAGTTTATATTCTGAAAGCCGACAAATACCATTTAGGAAACTTCTTGTTCGTGATTATGGCAATTAGGAGATTTAATATAAGTTTGTATTGATCAATAGAAATAGACATGATTTATTTGAAACATCTTGATTTTCAGATAATAATTTTGGTAGTTTCTTTAGAAATCTCACAGCTGAATGACCACAAAAAGGCGACCAATTCCAAAACAGCTGGCTGGGTAGTTCGATGAGCGATGTTTTATTTTTATTCTGCAATACATAAATACCTAATCGATACTTGAAAGCAAACATGACGGGCGCTCCTTCGCCAAAAATCAATTTTACATTTGAGGCAGTTAAAAAAAATTGTAAAAAAAAATGGTTCAGTTCAATCGTTGTAAAAATGAACCAAGAATTTCGCTAAACCGCGAAAAACTTATATTTTTAAAGAAAAACAACAAAAATTTCAACTTTTTAATAAATTTAATTTTTGGCTCTTTACCGGCATTCTATAACAAATATCTTAACTATTTTCTAAATAACTTTTTTTCAAAAAGATTACCAATTTTAAACATGACCGAAGATTAACATAGTTTTCATTCCGATACTAATTCTATTAAAACAATGATACCAGTGAATATGGCAACTCTGCTAGTCTTTGAAGCCCGTGGTTAAAAGGGTAGCTGCCGTTTAGTTAAATTTGTTAATTCCTGTGTCGAAAAATAGGTAGCTGTTTTTGAAGAGGTGCGAAATTATTGTGATCGTCTTAGTTTGTTGTTGAAGCGTTGTTAGGTTTTGTTTAATTTAGTTTTTAGTTAATTTATGAAATGAAAAATTCTGGAAGGCAAAAATGCACAGCTGACAAATTTCTATTTTATTTGTTTACTGCCAGAGTTAGTAAATCCTAGAAAAATGTGTCAATTAGGGAAAAGAGATTGTCAAGAATTTTGCACGCTTAAAAAAATGTGTAATATACAGGGTGTTTCTAAATACATGCGACAAAATTCAGGAACTGATTGATCGTATGAAATTAAGATGTGTCTTTTCTATAACAAAATTTCCTCAGACCACCCCTTTTTTAGATATCACCCTTAAAAAGTGGTGACTTAAATTGAGTTTTAATTTTTTTTCTAAAATTTCAGTAAAGCTAGAAACTTGAAATTCTGTAATCGCAAAGGACTAACCACGGGTATTTTTTCAATATTTCTGTTACATTATAGGGGGGTGAAATTAGTAACACTTACTTTATTTCATATCAAAACTTTTTTTCGAGATGAACTTTTATGAAATCCTTGATTTATTTAATTTTTTTTATTCTTGAATTTTTTTCCCAAAACCAATAGCTTCAGAGAAAAAAAATTAACACCCTAATTTATTATTATTTTTTTTTCAATAAATTGAGTGGAAAACAGTGTAACGGGCTTGTAACTATCGTATCGTACACTCTGTCATTATTCGTTTCTTGCAATAATTTACACCAGTTTACACCAGAAGATAGCACTTAACGAAGCGTTTTAGCCACTAATTTTGGCGAATTTTAAGAAATCATTAACAAGACATTAGGGGCTTAAATTTGGGGATTATATTAAGAATAGTGCTGTCGAGGAATGCATTTATTTTCATTATGATATTTCAAAATTAAAGCCCTTTTAGTTTTTTTGGGAAACTGAAAGGAATTAAAACATTAAAATATATGCATATTATAGATATTATTGCCTAATTTATTTTGCCAAAATTTAAATATTTTGAGATATTCTTGTCCGATAATTATAAGGGGTATAAACACCTTAAGATTGAAAGAGAATTAACTTTAATTCACGAGATGCAAAGCATCATAATTGTCGCGTCACAAAAACCACCTGCTGCCAAGAGAAAATTTTGATTCAACAGTATTGTATATTTTGTCTTGTAAAAGAGAAAAAATTAATATTTCGTGTTTTAATAGTTATTTTTTTAATTTAATAATCTATGTGAAAAAAAAATTTTTTAATAGTCTTTAAAAAATTGTTATATTAATATACTTATTTAATTGTACTTATATTTGTTGTTCCTTTAATACAATAAATACAATTTACCTATCTCAAATTCATCACTTTCCGTATCCATATACCCAGGGTCCGATTATAATTAGAAAAACACCGCTACGTCATATTTATTATTTCGAATTTCCAATATACAGGGTGCAGATGCCGTCACCCAGAGCTGGGACGAATCCTCGAAAAATGAATTCGAATCACGAATCCGAATCACGAGATGTGATTCGAATCACGGATCCAATGTTCGAATCCTTCTTCAAAAAAGGATCACGGATACGAATCACGAATCAGTGTTATACTGTGATAATAATTATATTTGCTTTCGAAACTAATACCTACTGTTTTATACCTCGGTCCTAAAATATTTAACGCACTTCCGGTGGAATTTAAAAACCTAAATTCAATAGGTCTTTATAGATCTAAATTGCAATAATGGATATTAACTAAACAAGGATAAATATTTTAAGATTTTATTAATTTAAATATAACTAAAATCTAAAATCATTTAGCTAAAAAGAACTTTACTTATTTGCAATTATCCAATTATTTATGTATATGATAATTATTTATAAAATATTCAATGCTGTAGCTAGTTTGTATCTATAATAAATAAAAAAAACAAGTATTAGAAATTAAAAATTTAAAAAACCGACTTCAAAAATGTGCAGATGCCTTCATCACATCTTAACCAAATTTATATGGAACCATCCCTGAGGTACCCCCTTACTAACAAAAAAAGAATCATATGAATCGGACAAGGTGGTAAAGCATTATCGCTGAACATACATAAAAAATGAAGAGTTTGAGGATTTTTTCATGGACCCAATTATTAGATTTTGACCAAATTTATATGGGACCACCCCTTGATGTACCCCCTTTCTAACAAAAAAAGAATCATTAAAATTGGACACCGTGTTAAAGAATTATCGCTGAACATACATAAAAAAAAATAAAAATAATATTGCGACGAATTGAGAACCTCCCTCCTCCTTTTATGAAGTCGGTTAAAAATAGGAGTAAAAGTTTATATGAACATAGGTCCGAAAACGTTTCGTTTTCGAGATACAGGGTATTACAAGTGAAGTCCAGATGAAATATTTTCTAAAATTTCTTTAGTTACCGGTTTTTCAAAGTTAAAAAAAAAATAAAATTTCTAATTCTACAGACCTACTAATTATTGTTTACACTTTTGAATAAGGTAACATGCTTTTCTCTTGAAAATGGCGCGTCCTAGCGAGATGCAACAAATGTAGCTTTATTATACAGAAAATATTGGTTTTCCAAATTTTATAGTCAAAAAATCTGATGTGTTCAACACATGACTTTCCTATCTAGTTATTATAGGCTTTTTGGTTATTTTGTACAACTTATTGCAGTACATCTATAAATGTTTAGAGGATAAACTAAATATATACATTTTCCACATACATCTATCTACCTCGAAACATTTTTCTATAGTTATTCATTGAAAACGAAAATACTGAAAAATTTAAATTTAGCAATATTCCTACAATTTTTCCATTACGGTCTATTTTAGAAAAATCATGTATAAACAAAAATTATAGAGATCGATATCGCAAACAACTTTTAGTTTAGTTTAGAATTTTGCACATTTTGTCAAATTTCTCGAATACAGACCATTGCAGGAAATTTTGACATAAAGCAAAAATTATAGATAATAATATTAGAAGTAACTTTTATTTGAATAATTTTCTTCTCCAAACATAAATAACAGATATATTCAATAAAATATAAAAACGGCCTCCCATAAAGTACCCCCCCAGATGTTCCGACTTTGTCCAAAATCTAATTATTTCACGTCAGGCCGAAATAAAACTTAAGTTTAAAATTTAGTGTTTTTCTGTGTATCGGTTCATGAGTTATGGTGGATATAGACACACAGACACACACGGCAATTTTACCCTAAGCTCCCCCTAATTTACCCACCTAAGAAGATGATCAATAACTGGGGTTTAGTCCAATAAATGAAGCGTAAAAAGGTAAGTATTTGTAACAAATTTTACCCAATTATCTTTAAACGTTTAGAAAATATTTACAAAAGTGTGGTATCAGGACTTCACCTTTAACACCCTGATTCTCGGAAAAGAAAAGTTTTCGGACCTGTTTATATAAACTTTTACTACTATTTTAGGATATAGATTACGCTGTTAAAATATTACCGTCTAATTTCGCAACACCCTGTATATCATCTATAACTATCAATAAATAAAAAATATTTGAGTTGTTTGGTTTAAAAATAGTATTCCTACATTCGTATATTAACAAGCCACTAACCCCCAGTAGGCGGCGATAGCCAACGAATTATACCTGAATTGTAATCGGACCCTTCAGGGTACGACACACAACATTGCCAAATTTATGTAGCGAACAAGGTTCCAAATACTTTATGGGGTGGTCGTGAGATTCGTGCGGTGTGACGTCAGAAGGGACTGGATTGCTCTTATGTTCAACGAATTAATATTAAATTATACTTAGATATTAAAATACTTTTTTTTTTATTTTTGTTTGGTTACGTAATTTTTATATTATTTAGCAAAGTACACGACAATACCTGCTGTTTACAAATCAGAATTTTCTTATAGATGTTTACTTTTTAAATCAATAAAATCCTTTTAAAACTCTAACAAGTGAGTTAAGATTATTTCGAACCCATAAAAAATTAATGATTTTTGTGATTTTAGAAAATTATACCATACTTTTAAAAATGACTGAGTTTATTAATAGCTATTTATGCAACCAGTTACGAAATGCCTTATTTTATGTAACGAATGAATATTTGCGGGACGAGCAGAACGAGGTTCCGCAACATAAACAAGTTACAAAAAAACGGCATTTCGCAACGTGTTACATACAATAAATTTCCTAATTTTGATTAGATTATTTATAAAATTGTGTTTCGGTTAAATATTACTGACATCTAGGCAACCAATGTTATTTTTATGTTTTATTAGTTGCATATGCATAATTTCACTCATTTCATTGACAAACAGAAAATAATATTAATTTAATTTCAGCGACTTGTAGTGTGTTTATATAGCTTGAAGTTATTTACTTTTTAAGAAAGTGGGTTAGTTTGTCTTGTATTGTGTTTTAATTATTTTGTTCTGATATATAATGAAAAATAAGGACCAAAACAACATTATTAATTACTAGTTTATAGGTTTAATTAAATTCAATTTTTATAAGTCAACCTGCCCTTCTTTGATATTAACTTGACATAATGATTGTTTTGCAACCAGTTTCATAATGGTCGTTACGTAGAAAAATTTATTTATGATTAAATTTAATACTCACCTTCTTTTTTAATTTTAATTACTGTCAAATGTACATCCTTGTTGTGAATTGTTAACATTTCAAAATGTCACCAGCCTGTTTATTATAGAGTTATGATATAAATCAAAATTATTTTATAAATTGTAGAAATCAATAACACATAAACAATTTAATGTGAATCGTATACTTGTTCATATACAGAGTGGCCCAATTAAAACAGTCCACTTGCAATATTTTCCTAGGAAAAGTTTTTTTGGGAAATCCGTGAGACCGGTCGATTTTGATTTCAAGGAGAATTTCTGAATGTACGTTTATCCCCCTGGACGCGGTGACAACCACTTCAAGAATACAAAACGGCACAAGGGGTCAAGTGGCACATCATAATAAAGGTTTTTTAAATTCTTTTTTCAAACACGCTGACATTTTTTTGTTCTTCGTTCAAATTAATGTAAATCACCTGTTGGGAGTGTCGGTGAATTAAATCGAAGAAAAAGTTTTCCAAACAAGTTTTAATGAATCAAATGTTCAAATTGCGATCCATTTATTTCCATGCAGTAATAAAGTCTTTGTTCAACATGTACCAGAACATTTCGGAGCATTTTTGGGGTTATTTCTCCACATGCTTTCACTATCGGTAGCGAAGATCTTCTAAAGAAAATAAAAGACTACCATGAAGAAATAGATGGTTATATGTTTAAATATTGTTTTCAGAGCATCATAAAAAAAATCCAGTTAACTCCGTTATTATTTTGGATAATGCATCCTATCACAGTGGAATAAAGGAGTTACTACCTACAACAAGATGGAAAAAAGAAGATATTTCAAAATGGATTCATTCTAAAAATATTATCAGTCCTCTTAAATCCTTGAAGGCAGAATTACTCTTAATGACAAGGCAAAATAAAAACAAATTAAATAAATATATTATAGACGAGATAGCCCGAGAAAAAGAAATTGACATTTTTAGATTGCCACCTTACCACGAAGAGTTAAATCCTATTGAACAGATATGTCACAATTAAATGGTTATGTTTCTCTTAACAATACAACATTTAAATAACCCTACAAGACAAAGTCCAATAGTGATAAATCTGGCGATCTTGGGGGCCATTTAATAAAACCCCTTCTACCAATCTAGTGTTGAGGAAAATGTTAATTTGAAAAGTCATGAACAGGAACTTTATAATGTGGTCGGGCGCCATCCTGTTGAAAAAATACATTATTTTCTATGAGAATCTCCATAATGCGAGGTTAGATCAAGTCTTCTAGCAAATTGAGGTAAGACTCACCCGTCAAGCTATTAGGTACAAAAAAGGGATCAACATTATTATTAACCAAAATCTCATAATTTGTGGATTCGAATCACTCCAGAATCTGCAATTATGTCTGTTGACGTTACCATCAAAAGAATGTGCTTTCGTCAAAAAAGCATGTAGAATATAAAAAATTAGGATTATTTAAAATTCTTTTAACCTTCTCCATGCAAAATTGTATACGGCGATCTGGATCATCTTCATCGAGTTCTTGCATGAGATGAATCTTGTAAGGATGAAATCATGAATACTACTTCGTGAAATTCCTTAAGTTGCTGCTACTTTTCTGGTGCTTGAAGTAGGATGCAGTTCAACATGACTCAAAAATACAACCTGTACAGCCTCGTTTTCTGCCTGTTTTTTGTTAGCAACGGATTCGGTCTCCATGAATTTAGTTATTTGATTTATTACGTGGGAATGGCTGAGGTTCTTAGCAGGATGCCTTTTAATAAAATTCTTGTAGTTTCCTGGGCCCTTTTATGGCTGCCAAAATTGAATGCGACAATTTCAATTTATTCTGCTGTGGTGGAAACCATGATTTGGATCGTTTGCTTCATGATAGCGAATAATAACAAATAAGCGAATTCTTCAACACTAGACTCACTAGACAATAATTGTTATTAGTGTAAAATGTCAAACCGTAAAAATAAATCAGTCACATTATCAAGGCTTCGCTGATAAAAATTTAATGTTTTGCTGTTGAGTTCTTCGACATTATTTTTTTTATCCGTTTATTTCACCGACACTATTAATTTTAACACAGAACAAAAAAAATTTGAAAAAAGAATTGAACTACCTTTAAAATGATATGCCACTTGACCCCTCGTGCCATTTAGTATTCTTAAAGGGGTTTTCACTCCGTTCAGGAAGATGAACCTACAGCCATCAATTAAAGATTAAAATAAGTCTCCCTTTAAATCAAAATCGACCGGTCTCGGGGATTTCCCAAAAAAAACTTCTGCTAGGAAAATATTTCAGGTGGACTGTTCTAATTGGGACCCTGTATTACCCACTTTGAATTTCGTTTCCGAAAATATTGGAACTTATATTGAAACTCACAACAAAAATTAATTGCATTTTGTGGTGAAAACCATGTAAATTTGTTAAAAGTTATTTTAAATATCTGGGGTTACATAATAAATAAATAATAAATAGGGAAAAGTTAAGTGTTATAAAAATAAAGCAGCAAAACAAAATGTTTTAGGTCCTTTTGGTAAGCGGGGTAAAAAGAATATGATAATGAACTCTGTTTTGAACATTTGAGTGAAAATATGTTGTTTGTGCAGCGGTTTGGCTTAAGCAGATTCATTTCTGTATATCAATATATACAATTAAGGAAGATCGCGTGGAGTTGCTATTTGGACGGTTTACTATTTTAAGGAAATTGATATATATATATATATATATATATATATATATATATATATATATATATATATATATATATATATATATATATATATATATATATATATATATATATATATATATATATATATATATATATATATATATACTCGACCAGCGTATCATATGACATCCGGCAAAAATTTTGACTTTGTGACATCCACCCTTTCCAAAGACTTTAGGAAAAAAATAAAAATATGACTTCTTTTAATTCAAAAAATATTATGGCTGAGCGAAAAATATCACAACCATACACATTTTAAAAAAATAAAACGTCCTATCGTTGTGAGATCCAAAGTATACACGGTATATATTTTTATTAACAACACTTTGTGACATCCAGAAAAACCTTGCATCTTGTGACATCCAGTTGTTACGTCACAGTATACCATTTCTACAGAAAAACTGCCATTCTTATAACATCCAGCAAGTATATAGATACATTTTTAAATTAAGTATCTTATTACATCCTAAACATTTAACACGTTCAGCGCCAAAGCCGACCCTCAAATTCTACAATTTCTTATTGTTTTTTATTCCAATGTGATTTTTTTTGTTGTTTTGTATGTAATAAAATAATTCATTCCATTTTCAAATTATTTTCTTTTTAGTTTTTGATTGTGTATATTTTTAGATACACGCCCAAAAAATAGTTTTCTATGAAGTAACTTCTTGATATTTTTTTGATAAAATACTGCAGTTTTAACATTATTATTCGGACATCTAAAAGTAATTTAGTACTCGCCGGATATACAGGGGGGAAAAGAAAACAATTTTTTCCTCTACTTTTGACACACCGTGTAGGTTAATTCTGCTAGCAGATCTGCACACAATTAACTTTATCAAGAAGACTGATTTGTTTCCAACATTTTGTTTTTTTATTTACCTCGATATCTTAATTTGTTTGTGAAATGTGACGGTTTAAAGAAAATGCAACATTCTTAATTTTTTTATTCAGTTTTAGCAGAGTAATACGAGCCCAGACGCATATGAATTGGACCAAAACAAATAATAAACACAATTTTATTTTTCTGAATTATAATTTATTTTACTATTATAAATTCAACGGATACGATTAAGCTTATTTGATACTATGGGGTTTTGACAATTAATCAATAATATATAAGACTTTTATCAACTACAATAATTATAAAATGAAAAAAAAAAGGAAAATTAATGTCTGGCGCAAATTAATTGGACCAAATATTTAGTCAGCGTTACCACTGTGTGACGTCACCCTTACGTTTTATAACGGCTTCAATTCTCTGTGGCATAGTGCCTACTAATGTTTGACAGTAATCTGGTTGAAAGTTATTCTAAATTTCCTGAACTTTAACCTTTAATTCAGGAATTGTGCGAACTGGCGTAGTTCGAAGTGCTTTTTTCATCTGATGCCAAAGAGTCTCAATAGGAGATAGGTCAGGACTGCTTGAAGGCCAGTTTAAAACAGGAATATTCATTTCCTGAAGCCATGATGTTATGGATTGCGCTGTATGGCAGGCTGCGCCATCTTGTTGAAATATAAATTCTCTATCTGGCAGTTGAATTTCATTAATGGAAGGCAACAATTCTTTTTGTAAAATACTTTTGTACTTTATAGCATTGACAGTGCCATCAATGAAAAGGAGATGTCCAACTCCTTGTGAGGACATACAGCCCCAGACCATTACAGATGCCGGCAACTTAACCTTTCTTTTGAGGCAATCTTTGTGATATTTTTCTCCTGGCATTCGGATAACTCTGCTTCGTGTATCGCCAACACAGACCTCAAACTTAGATTCATCACTCCAGATAACTGAATCCCATTGACGTTGAACCCAGTGTCGGTGCTCTTTTGCCCATAACAATCGGCTTCTTTTTTGTTTCTCTGTGAGAAGTGGTTTTTCCTTTGCCTAAAGTGAGATGATAAATTTGAATATTTAAGATGAGATAAGTGTTTGTTGTAAAAACTTACCTTGTAGAATCCATATCCAATTTTTTTCATTCTCCTCAAACAAGTGTCTTTTGAAATTGGTCTACCAATTGCATGGGCCCATTTTACAGCCAATTCTCGAGAAGAAGCTCGGCGATCTTGTTTAATAAGTGTCCGAAGAGCACGATCATCTCTTTCGGTAATCTTTGAAACACGGCCAGTTTTAACTTTTGTTTCAACATTTCCAGTTTTTTTAAAATTTGAAATTATATTTCTTACAGTTCCTTGAGGAATACTTAAATTTTGAGCAATTTTATATCCAGAAAGTCCTTTCTTATGGGCCGCAACAATAGAATTTCTTAAATCGTCAGATAAACACTTTCCGCGAACCATTTTGACAAGTAACTAAATTGAATCACTCAACAAACGTCACAAATTATTTCTTCAACGCCCACTTGATAATATAATTTCCAGAAAAAATTACACAAGAGATTTTATTGGATAAATAAATATTTATCATTACGATTGGGTGATGGTCCAATTAATTTGCGCCAGACATTACTTTTCTTTTTTGTTTATTTTATAATTATTGTAGTCCATAAAAATATTATATATTGTTGATTAATTATCAAAACCACATGGTATCAAATCAGCTTAATCGTATCCGTTGAATTTATAATAGTAAAATAAATTCTAATTCAGAAAAATAAAATTGTGTTTATTATTTGTTTTGGTCCAATTCATGTGCGTCTGGGCTCGTACATGATTTTATAAACAACTCAAACAACAAATAAACTAATAATTATTACAAATTAATAACGGGTATTTTCCCCACGAGCGCGAATAACTGCCTCAATGCGTCATGGCATACCCTCTATTGGATATCGAATCTTCATCTGGTCAATCTGATCCCATTCTTGGACCAAAGCATCTCTCAAAAAATTTAAAATACTTGGAGAAGGAACTCGGTTATGAACTCGTCTGCCCATCATGTCCCAGACGTGCTCAATTGGATTGAGGTCTGGGCTACGTGATGGCCAGTTCATCCTCTGAATTTCTGTTTCGTCTAAATATTGAGATACAATTCTCGCAATATATGGTCAAGCGTTGTGATGTATAAACATGAATTCGTTTCCTATAAATGGTGCAAATGGAATTACATATGGATCTAGCACATCACGAATATATCGGTAAGCTGTTATTGCTCCGCAGCCAACAATGACTAAATCAGTACGAGCTTCCATGCTTATGCCGCCCCAAACCATTACCGATCCTCCTTCATAACTGAGTCTTGTGGAAAAATTTGCTTGGTCAAACCTTTGGCCTCTTCTTCGGTATATTCTTTCACATCAGGAGAACGTAAACAAAACCTTGACTCGTCAGAAAATAAAATCTTACTCCATTCATCGATATTCCAATGTTAATGCTCCCTGGCAAATCGAAGACGTGCTGTTCTGTGATTCCTAAGTAACTCCGGACCAGTTTCAGGTCTTCTGGAGCGTAATTCATGTTCTCGTAATCGCCTTGGAATCGTTATTTCGTTAACAGCTACTTGACGTACTTCTTCTAAACGATTTCGAACCATGACAGCAGTAGTATTTCTTTTTCGCAAAACATTTAATGTTACAAAACGATCGTCTCGAACATCTGTAGAACGTCGTCTGCCAGATCCTCTTGGTCTCGAAAAACTACCAGTTTCATTAAAACCTTGTACAGCTCTCTGGACGCTACACCTTGTAACACCCAATATTCTACAAGTATAATACTGAGTCCTACCGTCTTGTACCAGAGCAACTGCTCATGTTGCATCAGTAAGCGTTAAAACCATGATATTATGCTGATAATGAATAATAATGAAACTCCAATTGCCAAGTAACGAATATTTGACAGTTGTCATATTATGAGTTGGCCACAGCACTCTACTTATTTTGTAGTTTATTCTCCACCGTTATTTAAATTATGACCGATTCTAAAATGTAGCATTTTCTTTAAACCGTCACATTTCACAAAAAATTAAGATATCGGGGTAAAGAAAAAAAAACGAAGTGTTGGTAACAAATCAGTCTTCTTGATAAAGTTAATTGTATGCAGATCTACTAGCAGAATTAACCTACAGGGTGTGTCAAAAGTAGAGGAAAAAATTGTTTTCTTCCCCTCCCCCCCCCCCCCGTATATCCCGCGAGTACTAACTAAATTACTTTTAGATGTCCGAATAGTAATCTTAAAACTACAGTATTTTATCTAAAAGTTGCTAAAAACTTCAAATAAATAAGGCTCCGCATTTGAAAGTTAGAGCATTTTTATATAAATTATTATTTTGAATAGATCAAATTTTAGGTCTGTGAATGTATTTTACTACAAACATTTTTAACTTCAAATTGTTACTTTTGAGTTACACAAAAAAGAACATTTCTGAATTAGTTAAGTTCGTTTCCATATTTAAAGAGACCAGAAAAAACTAAAATTAGTCATGTTTTTGTACAATGATTTTACTGCTAAAATATACGTTTAAATTGTTATTTTTGAGCATTTTGGAGATAAAAAATGAAACTAAAGGGGTTTTTAAGTAACTTCAATACGTTATAATGAGGATAATTTAATTCCAACTGAATTTTTATTAGTCATATAATATGTTGGTACTTTTATATATCTGTGCCTATCAGTACCTACCAATAGCAATGCTTTGAATCAATTTTGCCAAGAGTCTAGCGGTTATGATGTTGGTACGGCATGCAGTGATTAATTAAAAAGTAATGATTATATTTGGTCATAAATATGGACTTGTAAGTACATTTTATTGTAGTGTACACGCATAACATGTAACTTTTAAAAATGTGCTTAGTTTAAAAATAATATAAAAACAGTTAATTTTAGTAATAAAATCATCTAGTAAAAATTAATAGAATATAATTATTTTTTTTGTGCTTTTTTCAAATATGGATACAAATTTGACGACTTGTAGTGTGTTCTTATAAGGAAAGACAAATTTTTAAATTTTTTGAAAAGATGGAACTGCATTTTGTTTCTTATTAATACCTTAATAGATTATGGTAAGTTGTAGAGAATACATGTGCCAAATGTCAATAACATGTAAGGGTGGTTGGTAAGTTATGAAACAAAAAAGAAATTGGCAAAGTTATAAATGACGAAAGAACCATAAAGTAAGGTTATTTGGAATAATATCAGTAGCATAAAAAACTAAGTATTAAAAAAAAGAGTAAAGTAAAACTTCTTAGATTAATTCACTCTAAAATAAAAAAAGACAAATAAAATCCGCGTACATCAATATTTATCGCTACTTAAACATACTATTAAGGTTATAACTCTAAACAGCAAGGCAACGACGATGCACGAACGACGATCGTTTGCAGTCAAAATTGGAGTTCAAGTGGAGGACTAGACTGTTAAGGTGTCAGGAAATCGAAATTTGTCGTTTTTATGAATTAGCTCATCATATTTTTTATGTTAGGACGAACCGTATGAAGTGTTACTTATTTATTTTAATGTTATTAATTTATTTAAATTTATTTAAATTTATTTAAATTTATTTAAATTTATTTAAATTTATTTAAATTTATTTAAATTTATTTAAATTTATTTAAATTTATTTAAATTTATTTAAATTTATTTAAATTTATTTAAATTTATTTAAATTTATTTAAATTTATTTAAATTTATTTAAATTTATTTAAATTTATTTAAATTTATTTAAATTTATTTAAATTTATTTAAATTTATTTAAATTTATTTAAATTTATTTAAATTTATTTAAATTTATTTAAATTTATTTAAATTTATTTAAATTTATTTAAATTTATTGAAATTTATTTAAATTTATTTAAATTTATTTAAATTTATTTAAATTTATTTAAATTTATTTAAATTTATTTAAATTTATTTAAATTTATTTAAATTTATTTAAATTTATTTAAATTTATTTAAATTTATTTAAATTTATTTAAATTTATTTAAATTTATTTAAATTTATTTAAATTTATTTAAATTTATTTAAATTTATTTAAATTTATTTAAATTTATTTAAATTTATTTAAATTTATTCAAATTTATTTAAATTTATTTAAATTTATTTAAATTTATTTAAATTTATTTAAATTTATTTAAATTTATTTAAATTTAATTAAATTTATTTAAATTTATTTAAATTTATTTAAATTTATTTAAATTTATTTAAATTTATTTAAATTTATTTAAATTTATTTAAATTTATTTAAATTTATTTAAATTTATTTAAATTTATTTAAATTTATTTAAATTTATTTAAATTTATTTAAATTTATTTAAATTTATTTAAATTTATTTAAATTTATTTAAATTTATTTAAATTTATTTAAATTTATTTAAATTTATTTAAATTTATTTAAATTTATTTAAATTTATTTAAATTTATTTAAATTTATTTAAATTTATTTAAATTTATTTAAATTTATTTAAATTTATTTAAATTTATTTAAATTTATTTAAATTTATTTAAATTTATTTAAATTTATTTAAATTTATTTAAATTTATTTAAATTTATTTAAATTTATTTAAATTTATTTAAATTTATTTAAATTTATTTAAATTTATTTAAATTTATTTAAATTTATTTAAATTTATTTAAATTTATTTAAATTTATTTAAATTTATTTAAATTTATTTAAATTTATTTAAATTTATTTAAATTTATTTAAATTTATTTAAATTTATCTAAATTTATTTAAATTTATTTAAATTTATTTAAATTTATTTAAATTTATTTAAATTTATTTAAATTTATTTAAATTTATTTAAATTTATTTAAATTTATTTAAATTTATTTAAATTTATTTAAATTTATTTAAATTTATTTAAATTTATTTAAATTTATTTAAATTTATTTAAATTTATTTAAATTTATATAAATTTATATAAATTTATATAAATTTATTTAAATTTATTTAAATTTATTTAAATTTATTTAAATTTATTTAAATTTATTTAAATTTATTTAAATTTATTTAAATTTATTTAAATTTATTTAAATTTATTTAAATTTATTTAAATTTATTTAAATTTATTTAAATTTATTTAAATTTATATAAATTTATTTAAATTTATTTAAATTTATTTAAATTTATTTAAATTTATTTAAATTTATTTAAATTTATTTAAATTTATTTAAATTTATTTAAATTTATTTAAATTTATTTAAATTTATTTAAATTTATTTAAATTTATTTAAATTTATTTAAATTTATTTAAATTTATTTAAAAAGGAACTTGGCAGACCAAACGCAATGAAAGAGTGAATGCATTTAAAAAACTTGTTGGCTCTGTGCGAAACCCAAGAAAAATTTTTGGCAGTTAATGTGTTAACATAAAATAGATCTTGAAATGAAAATCCAAATATATCTAAAATAAATTTTTTGGATGTCACATAACCTAGTGTGTAAAGTTCTAATATACTCTATGGTGGATGTCAGATAGTCGGATGAGTAAGTTTTGATATACTGAATGTTGGATGTCAGACAGTCGAGTGAGTAAATTCTAATATACTTAATGGTGGATGTTAGACAGTCGAGGGACTGAAATATTTAATATACAAAATATACAAAACCAACTGACGCGAGCGCCACCTTCACATCTATACACTGGAACTAAATTTATACACAAAATTGAAAATCAAGCATTATGACATCCAGCTGAAATTTGTTTGGCACCCTTTTAAACCTCCCCTATGATGTTTGAACCCCAAAAACGTTGTGACATCCGAATTTGGATGTCACATCGTAAACGGATGTCAGAAAGATACCAACATTTTTGCGACATGATGTCATAACGTCGGTAGGACGAATCTATATATATATATATATATATATATATATATATATATATATATATATATATCTTACTATAGATAGAGCGTCCGTACATTCTTAAATCGCATTCATTGGAGCGTCCAGGTATTTAGAGCGTCCGTATATAGACGCTCTAAGACGGTGCCCATTAAAAATTTTTCCAGAGGTCTATAATGACGTCAGAAACGTGATGGCAAAATTTTTGAGAGACGCCAAAATGATGAAAAAATGCATGAAAATAATACGGCTCGCGTATACTTTAGTTCAATACTATTGCTACCAGAGGCACTTGCAGCGCTGATGTATATAGAAAGTATACGATTTCCTTGATACCCATTCGATTCTAGAGCGTCCACTGACTTGGCATCGTTGCTTTGGAAGCTAATGTTGTAAAATAAATTAAAGTTGATTTAATAATCTTAGTTGGCCTGGTAGAAGTCTTAGTATATTATAAAATTTCTCTCAAGAAGCCGTCCGTCCGTCCGTCATTTTTTGTGAGCGTTTAAAGGGGATTGAAAATTCAAAAAATCGTAAATAAAAAAAGAGAAACAATATCAACTTGAAATTTTTAAGAAAAATCAAACTCTATAAGTGGACAAAATGTGTTGATTATGAAAAAAATCTAATAAACAATGGGGGGTTTAAGGGGAGTTAAAACTTTAAAAAATCATAAGTCAAAACCGAAACATATCAACATGAAGTTTTTTAGAAAAATCAAGCTCTATAAGAAGACAAAGGCTATTAATTAAAATAAAACGAATAAAAATTGGAACTTTAAAGGGAGGGGGGGGGGGGTGGATTTGAAAAAAATATAAATCAAAATTGAAAAACAATATCAACTTTTTTAGGAAAAATCAAAGTCTATAAATCAAGCTCTATGAGGGGACACCGAATATTGATTATGAAAAAAAAATCTGATTAAAAATGGGGGATATAAGGGTGGGGGTGGAAACTTAAAAAAACATAAATCAAAATCGAAAAACAATATCAACTTGAAATTTTTAGGAAAAATCAATTTTAAGAAAAAATCAAGCTCTATAAGGGGACGAAGCATATTGATTTTGAAACAATCTGGTTAAAAGTGTTAAAAAAAATCATAAATCAGAAACGAAAAACAACTTGATATTTTTAAGAAAAATCAAACTCTATAAGTAAACAAAGTCTGTTGATTATGAAAAAATCTAAAAAACAATGAGGGTTTAAGGGGGGTTAAAATATAAAAAATCATAAGTTAAAACAGAAACATGATAACAACATGAAGTTTTTAAGAAAAATCAAGCTCTATAAGAAGACAAAGGCTATTGATTAAAAAAAAAACAAATAAAAATTAGGGATTTAAGGGGAAGGGGGGTGAAATTTAAAAAAAAATCATAAATCAAAATTAAAAAACAATAACAACTTGAAATTTTTAAGAAAAATCAAAGTTTATAAGTTGGCGATGTCTAATGATTAAGAAATAAATTTTGATAAAAAATGGGTGGTTTATGAGGGGTTGAAACTTAAAAATCATAAATCAAAAACGAAGCATGATATCAACATGAAATTTTCAAAAAAATCAAGCTCTATAAGGGGACAAAGACTATTAATTAAAAAAAATACAATTAAAAATGTGTGAATTAAGGAAGGGGGAGGGGTTGAAACCTAAAAATAAATCATATCCAAATTAAAAAACAATATTAACTTGAACGTTTTAAAAAAAATGAAACTCTATAAGTGGACAAAGCCTATTGAAAACAGTGTGGGATTTAAGGGGGGGTTAAAAAAATCATAAATCAAAAACGAAACATGATATCGAAATGAAATTTTTAGGAAAATCAAGCTCTATAAGGGGACAAAGACCATTGATTAAAAAAAATCCGATTTAAAATGGGAGGTTCAGGGGGGAAACTTAAAAAAATAAAAAAGAAAAAAAATATCAACTTAACATTTTTAATAAAAATCAAGATTTATAAGAGGACAAAGCCTATCGATTATAAAAAAATCTAATAAAAAATGGGGGGTTGAAGGGAAGTTAAAAAAAATCATAAGTCAAAAACGAAACATGATATCATCATGAAATTGCTCTGTAAGGGGACAAAGATTATTGATTTAAAAGAAATCTGATTGCAAATAGGAGGAGTAAGGGGGATTGATTAGGAAAAAATCAAATTATTATTATTATTATTATATGATGTCATCGGCTTCAACTACTAATGGTTATATCGCCTCGTTTCTGTGCAGGCTTTGTTATTGTTTCCCAGCGCCACTTTAGGAACAGCACTGTTAATTAGAACCCGACAATGAGTGGTCGAGTAGGAAATCCTACCAAGGCATCAGAATTAATTTGAAATAAATTAATTAAATAAAAAAATCCCGGCCAACGGTGGAATTCGAACCTGGAACCATTATGTCTACAGGCAGGGACTCTACCACTGAATGGTATTGATATCCCTATGACATTTAACGAATTGATTATAAAGGGCCAAATCCAACTTATTATTATGCGTCAGGCAAATTCTTGATTTAAAAGGAACTAGACTCTCTGCATTCCTTGTATTGTAGCTATGATAATTATTATTCGAATCCAATGAATTACGTTTTTTAAAAATTTCTTTTAATGATTCAAGTATATACAGACAAGGCAATGGAAGAATCACGTACCTTTTAAATAGCATGTCGAGTTCTGCACCGTCAATAATCCTCAAGGCAGCTTTTTGGAGAATAAAAGCCTTCTGAGAGTGATAACTGCCGCCCCAGAACATGACACCATAATTCAGATGGCTATGTATGATTGCATAATAGACTGTTCTTAGTACTGATATTTGCCTGAGTGCAAAAATTTGGGACGCCAATTTCGAACAGACATTGTCTACATGGTGCGACCAATTTAAACCGGCATCGAGCATTACTCCTAGCAGGTTTACTGACCCAGCTACTTTGACTTTACTAGATGAAAAAGTAACGTTTTGAGTTTTGACATTATTTAACTTTAAATCGTTTGCAGCAAACCATTCATTAGAGGACGGTAAACAAGTTCTGCTCGAGATCGTGTCATCTTTGGATAGGATAGTCGTATCATCTGCGAACATAACACTAGTACAGTGTTTCTTGATACGCGGTAAGTCATTAATATATATTAGAAATAGAACAGGGCCCAATACAAATCCCTGTTGAACCCCTCTTAAAATGGGAGCCAATTGTGACTCCACATTATCGAGAAACACGCACTGTAATCTGTTCGTCAGATATGAAAAAAATAAGGCAAGTTCCTTTCCCCTTATGCCATAGTACTCCATTTTTTCCAAAATAATATCAATGCTTACACAGTCGAAGGCCTTAGTGAGGTCACATAATACCGCAGTAGTACTCGAGCCCTCGTCAAAGCCACCGACTATGTAATCAATTACTTTTGCGACTGCTCCTATTGTAGATCTATGCCTTCTAAACCCAAATTGGGCTGGCGAGAATAAATTTTTATTTTCAAAATAGTTAACTAATTTCTCTTTTAGCTTTACTTCAAATATCTTACCGATAACAGGTGTAATGGCAATTGGCCTATAATTATCAGCATCATTAGAATCACCTTTTTTAAAAAGTGGCAATACCTTACTAATTTTAAGTTGGTTAGGCCAATTTCCTTCGATTATGCATTGGTTATATAAAATATTAAGTGGTTTAATGAGGGATTCTATAGAGGCCTTAATCATGGGACTACTGAGGCCATAGTAATCCGTGCATGGCGTATTTTTAATATGAAGTATAGCCTCTCTTACGTCAGATTCAGAGACTGGACCCATAAAAAACGAATACGGGGGCTTCGGTGTCATTTTAATAAAATCATTAGAGGAAATATTATTATCGTTTTCGATTGTTTGAATAACCTTCTCTACTACATTGAAGTCTTCAGATGTTAGATTCGATGTACTGGATGATTTGTTGTTGGATTTTCTTTCTGCGTTTACAATATTCCAGATTGTTTTATTTTTATTTTCTGATGCAGCTATTCTTTTATTGTAAGCGTTACGTTTCTCTAATCTAATTGACCTCCTATAGTTTTTGCGCGATTCAGAATATAGTCTTCAATCTTCTAACGAATTGGTTTTTTTGAATCTAGATTTGTTTTGAAATACTTGATTTCGCTGTACCCGCAGTTCCTCATTAAACCACAAAATCTTTTTGTCACCACTGCGAATTTTTTTTATGGAAAAGCATAGATCTACAATAGGACATAGAATAGTAAATATTATATTACAAATCTCCTGGGAGCAGTAATTTCCCATTTCTAGTCCATGCCAACTAATTTCAGATAACTTTTCTGCGAACTGTAAAATTGTACGCTCATTAATAAATCTTTTGTTGACATAACTGGTATCACTTAAAATATTAAAGTCTTTTATCTCCAAAAATAAAGTCAAATGGTCGGCTATGTCGGCATCAATGACTTTTGATATTATAACTTCCGGATTTATATTGGAAATAATATTGTCCAAACATGATTTAGAAGTGGGAGTTATTCTAGTTGGAACTGTGATGTAATGTTTCATACCATACATATTTAATATAATAATTAAATCAAGCGAATGCTAATTTAAACTATTACAATCAACATTAAAATCACCGATAAAAATTAGGTTTTTAAATTTTTTATATAAATAATTAAATTTAGAAAATACGTTTTGAATATTGATATGTCCCCATGGGAGGAGGATCTGTACACTGTTACTAAGGCATAATTTTTATTTATCAATTCTACACCACAGAATTCTGCATGAAAAGGCTGGCAAAATTTTGAAACGTCAATAACTTTTAATGAAATATTATTCTTAGAAAAAAACAATAATAATAATAATAATAATAATAATAATAATAATTAAAAATAATCAGAATTAAATTACAATCAATATTGCATAACTAAATTATTCACTTTCTGCCGCACTCTCTGCGCTACCGAAATGATAAATTAACGCTCTGCAGGTCTATCGTTATGTATCAAAATATATCTTTAACACAGTTAAACAAAAACTTAAACTGCCTATCATTTAGATATATGACAACACCGCAAAACGCTAATTGACGCCACAAAAGCGGTCAAATATACGTAAATTTGAATATTGGTGACGCTGCAATGTGTATCAATTGAAATGACGCCCAGGTGTCGATAAAGTAAAAGTAACGATTTGTGTTTTCCTTTCAATTTAATGTTATCCGCCTAATTTAAGCTGCTTCTTCCAACAGCAACGAGTATATATGTCTGAAATAAGTAGATCAAGGGTAAACAGACATGGGCGCTTTAAAGCGCATCTTTATTGGGACGCTTCAGTGATACAGAGATGTAAATATATATATATATATATATATATATATATATATATATATATATATATATATATATATATATATAAGATAAATTTCACCATTCCTGCCACCCTATCCTCCCCAGACCCAATCACTGAATAATATAGTGCAACTGAAGAGGATAGGTAGAAAACTCTATAGAGGACTGTTCCTAATTGGGCAAATGAAATAAACATCATTTTTCCGCGTAAATGCATAAAACAGCTGGCAGGCGTTATACGAATGAGTACGAGTTTATAGATGATGTGTTCGTTAAATATTCCTACCTCTTCTTGAAACACTGCCTACGTTAAATATCAAATGGGCTTAACGATTTTTCAGTGAATGTAGAAAGTAATAAAGATATATAAAAAATTATATTAAAGTTTCCGGCTTTGTCCCTTGATGAGTATTAAACCACATAAAAGCCTTGCATTTATAAAATTAAATATGAATAACAATCTATATATGTACTTAAATCTTCGCCACTGTTTTCTTTACAAGTAACCAAGTTGTCTGTACATTAAGAAGTATATAAACTCAATGCATACTAATGGGAGATTAGAAATTGAGTGTTGGACAAAGAGTTTATTTGCTTACTGTATTCAATACGAATATGACAATGATCTTAAGACATTTAAATAATACCTCTCACTTTTGATCCTTGAACGTTTAATTATCCTAAGTAGATTAAAACATCTAGGCAGGAAACGCGTGAGTATTATTAGATTTCCTTCCGGTTCATCGCTTTTAGATAAACTTGCATGGTTGTTAAATATATATTATTTTTTTTATTTTTAGGGAAACTGGCAACTGCTACATAAAATAGACAGACGTGAATTCTGAGTCATGTTACCCCAAGGCGCAATACAATATAAATTTTCTACGATATTTTTCCAAAGTAGGCTTTTGCATATTCAAATCTAAACGAAAAGTTGAGGTTTTCCGTGATTTGTGATAATTTGACATTATTGGAGATTAAGATCGCCAAAGTTACTTTGGCCATAGCTTATTTCCCATGACAGTAAATAATAAAAGGTAGTCAATCGGTTTTTTAAAACAAAGTGTAAATAAATCTGAATATTTTAGCTAAATATAATATTCAAATCAACTCTGCGTCTGAGTCTGCGTCTGCGTCTGCGTCTGCGTCTGCGTCTGCGTCTGCGTCTGCGTCTGCGTCTGCGTCTGCGTCTGCGTCTGCGTCTGCGTCTGCGTCTGCGTCTGCGTCTGCGTCTGCGTCTGCGTCTGCGTCTGCGTCTGCGTCTGCGTCTGCGTCTGCGTCTGCGTCTGCGTCTGCGTCTGCGTCTGCGTCTGCGTCTGCGTCTGCGTCTGCGTCTGCGTCTGCGTCTGCGTCTGCGTCTGCGTCAACTTTCGTTAGACCTATCACAACTCCGCTCGTTAAGTGATAACCAACAACGTGAAACCGTTATTGCTAACGACAAAACATTTTCTTTGTTACTTTTGTGTCCAGTTCGCCAATAAAAACAGTACTCGAAGAAGAAATAAAGAGATGAACTGAAAGAAAAACTAAAACTAAAATTAATCAGAAAAACAAAGAAAACTGTAATAAAAAAGTTGTGCCAAAGGAAAATGTTTTAAAGAAAAATGTACCAAAGATAAAGCTGTTAAACGAAGACCGACTCCAACCAAAAAACAAAGAGGTAAAAGAGCAAAAATATTATTCAGGAATGAAGATGAAGAATTATCTAGTTAGGAAATAAACGCAAATGATTTGCGACGATGTGTCAGAATACTCATAACAAGAAACTCTATGAACGATTTGTTTGGACACTGGGAAAAGTAAAGAAATGTGGTACTGCTGCAGAAGTTGTGGAAACTGGGCTCATAGAGAATGTTCTAGCAGTGATAATCCAACTATATTTGACCTTTTTGTTTGGATTCTTAAAATGTCTATTTCTTCATTTTTCATTAACATATTAATTTCCTTAATTATGTTACAAATAGTTTTCTGTATTAATAATTTAGATTTAGTAGATTTGATTATATTAAGCTTTAATATTTGAAACTGATTAGAAAGTGACTCCCATTTTACACATGAGAATTAAATGGACTAATTAATACCTTAATAAATAATTTAAAATGGAAGTAAATATATTTCGCTACTTTGAACAATAACTCTAGCTCATTTATTTACTAAAAAGCTTTATTTTTATTGTTATTGTTTACATGTCGATTTTAACTCCTTCAGTTGTCAAATTCTTCTAAATTTATAAATATTGACCACAGTCTTACCAGAAATTATCCTATTACCCTTTTGTAGTCAGGGCCTTCTTGCTAAGACATTGACTTTTGTTGGCCATTTTGTGGAACTTCCTTCCTGGCCCAGTTTTTGCTTGGATTCTGATTGTGGCATGTGCCAAGATTTCAGCTAGGATTTTCTAGGATTTATTCTTGTGCAAAAACCATAGATTCCTTTAGTCCGATATATTGTCAGTGATATTTGTGGTTCATACACCTGGTGGTGGATATAGTATCGGGCTAAAAGTGTGAATTTAATTATTTAATAACTAAAAGGTCACATACCATCAAGGGTGAGTTTTTCAAAATGAATTATTAGTTCACTTACCTATATTCCCAACAGCCTTCTGTATACATAATCGTTACAATCGTCAATGTTTTTCAGTCCTCCTTGGTTCGCTCCTTTCGTTCGTGCGTTCCTTCTTCGCTCGTTCAGATTTGCAATTCATTCTGTGTAAACGCTTTTATTAGAGAAATACTTCTAAGGACTGTGTACAAGTTCTCTCCACCTCTCCATATTGAATAGGGCTTCTCCACTTCACCGTTTGCGTGCTAGCAACATAGTACAGACAATTAGATAACCCCACCGAATACTAGTCAACCTGATTAGGGGAGTTCGGTAATTTGAACCCCTTAATCAGGCTACCCGTAATAAACATGCTTTTCTCTTGAAAATGGCGCGTCCTAGCGAGATGCAACAAATGTAGCTTTATTATACAGAAAATATTGGTTTTCCAAATTTTATAGTCAAAAAATCTGATGTGTCCAACACATGACTTTCCTATCTAGTTATTATAGGCTTTTTCTGGTTATTTTGTACATCCTATTACCTCTATAAATGTTTAGAGGATAAACTAAATATATACATTTTCCACATACATCTACCTCGAAACATTTTTCTATAGTTATTCATTGAAAATGAAAATACTGAAAAATTTAAATTTAGCAATTTTCATACAATTTTTCCATTACGGTCCATTTTAGAAAAATCATGTATAAACAAAAATTATAGGGATCGATATCGCAAACAACTTTTAGTTTAATAATTTTTATAAAAATCAGAATTTTGCACATTTTGTCAAATTTCTCGAATACGGACCATTTCAGGAAATTTTGACATAAAGCAAAAATTATAGATAATATTAGAAGTAACTTTTATTTGAACAATTTTCTTCTCCAAACATAAATAACAGATATATTCCTAAAAATATAAAAACGGCCTCCCATAAAGTACCCCCCAGATGTTCCGACTTTGTCAAAAATCTAATCATTTTACGTCAGGCCGAAATAAAACTTAAGTTTAAAATTTAATGTTTTTTCTTTATCCGTTTTTGAGTTTTCTTCAAAATTCAAAATTTACACATTTTCTTAAATATCTCGAATACGGTCCATTTTAGAGAAATTATGTATAAAATAAAAATTATAGAGAATTATATTTCAAACAACTTTTATTTAAACAATTTTTGTAAATTTTTTTTTTTACATTTTGTCAAATTTCTCGAATACGGACCATTTTATAAAAATTTTGTATGGAACAAAAATTATAGATAATAATATTCGAAGTAAGTTTTATTCAAAGAATTTTCTCCTCCAAACGTAAATAACATATATTCCATAAAATATAAAAATGACCACCCATAAAGTACCCCCCCAGATGTTCCGACTCTGCTCAAAATTTATCATTTTATTGAACGCTAAAATAAAGCTTAAGTTTAAAATTTAGTGTTTTTCTGTGTATCAGTTCATGAGTTATGGTGGATACAGACACACAGACACACACGGCAATTTTACCCTAAGCTCCCCCTAATTTACCCACACAAGAAGATGATCATAAAATTGGGTTTTAGTCCAATAAATGAAGCATAAAAAGGTAAGTATTTGTAACAAATTTTACCTCATTAAACGTTTAGAAAATATTTACAAAAGTGTGGTATCAGGACTTCACCTCTAACACCCTGTATCTCGGAAAAGAAAAGTTTTCGGACCTATGTTTATATGAACTTTTACTACTATTTTAAGATGTAGATTACGCTGTTAAAATATGACCGTCTAATTTTGGGACACCTTGTATATCATCTATAACTATCAATAAATAAAAAATATTTGAGTTGTTTGGTTTAAAAATAGTATTCCTACACTCCTATAATATTAACAAGCCACTAAACCCCCAGTAGGCGGCGATAGCCAACGAATTACTTCGCCAATTGATGACATACCTGTGTTCATGTAATTGTAATCGGACCCTACTCAATATGATTATTCTTCAGCGCACGACACACAACATTGCCAAATTTATGTAGCGAACAAGGTTCCAAATACTTTAAGGGGAGGTCGTGAGATCCGTGCGGTGTGATGTCAGAAGGGACTGGATTGCTCTTAAAATTTCATACTGAATAACTGTCGGAATAACTTGTAACTGTTTACGAAATAACTTTATTTTCAATTAATTCGTAAACTGTATTATTCTCTTGTTGCATGATACCTATATGACACAAAGCAGTTTTTTCGCTCAAAGTGCACACAAGATTTTTTTAAGATCACATTACTTTAAGAAAAAGATATGAAAACTGAAAATTTGTTGTAATTAGTGTATATTGTGTTGCCTATATCTAAGTTGATCATGAAAAACAGAGTTGGTAAAGTCAATATTAACTTGGATAATAAATCAATAAACTTTAAACTACGTACAAATAACTTAAAAATTATTTTTTAAAAAGAAATATTATTATATCTAATTTAAATTATGCGAGCAACAAAGCTGTCAAGTTTTCCGCTCGGCGAGCCACAAAGCTGTCACTTAATGTAAGTTTGCGAAAAACATCAAAATTGCGGTTATATTTCAAAGCGCAAAAGCCTACTTTGGATAGAGATCGTAGAAAAATTAATTTTTTAAATATTTTTACATTAAAATATAATTCAGGTATTTTTGTAATTTTTTTATAAAAAAAATTAATGCAGTAATGGGTTAAAATTACAAATATCCTACTGCTTATTGTTTAACATAAGTATCTCTAACGAAATTTTAAAAACACGTTTAAATGTATTATGAAAGAATAAATTTAAAGTTAAACAGCTCAGTTCATAAAAGTACTTCTTACTGTAATTTGTTTTTTACGGTAAATCTTATTTACGACAGACCTTCTACTTGAAAAAAAGTTGAGGTCCCTCAACCTACTAAATGTTTCCTTCGAAAGAAGTGTTGCGCACAAATCATAAAACCATAATGAAAGGCTTTTGTCGATTGTTGTTCATAAATATGACAAAGGCTTTGTATTGTAATGCTCTCGATTGTTTTATGCATTTTGATGTCGGCTGAAGTACATACAGGGATTAATTATCATAAAGGTTAGTCATAAATTTTCATATTAAGTGTTTCTGTTACTGGTGGGACTCAAATATATCAATGGATTATTTTTTCCATATTTTCTAAATTACGCCTATACGGCAATAATAAACTGTAGACAAAGGTCGTTTCCAGTCTGGGATTGTCTAAGTGCCTTCTAGCTCCAGTCTAGTTTTTAAGGACATTTTATTCCATATTCACTCGCCGAATGAAATGATTATTAAAAGGTACTTATGTAGATTTTATGAAAGTATAGGCACATCTAATAATTTTTTGCAATAAAATTGTTACTTAAGCTCGCAACATTAAAAGTGGGGAGTGTACAAACATTGATCTCTCCCATACACAGTGGACGACAAAAACTTTTATTCCATTTATTCCTATCCACGTATATCTGGAGACTATATAAAATACATTATTTGTAATGGAAAGCAAGTACTTACCTACATAAAAAATTTCTAGAACATGAACCATTTGACAATTTAATAATAATTCTAACTCTCAACTCTCATATTAGCTTTATAATTTTCAAGTAGAATAGATTTCTTAAATATGATCGTTGTATACAGAAGAATAAACAATTAATATACCGGTACCATATATCGGTACCACATAAATTTTAATCATAAACGCAACTTATTTCTACCTTAGTCGGTCATCATTAGGTTCTACAATATATGAACGAAAAAAATGTATTTAGAGCATATTAGAATTATTATTATTATAGTTACAAAAAATCTGATGTGCCCAACACATGACTTTCCTATCTAGTTATTACAGGCTTTTTCCGTTTATTGTGTACAACCTATTGCAGCATCTCTATAAATGTTTAGCGGATAAACTAAATATATATATTGTCCACATACATCTACCGCGAAACATTTTACTATAGATATTCATTGAAAATGAAAATACTGAAAAATTTAAATTTAGCACTTTTCCTACAATTTTTTCATTATGGTCCATTTAAAAAAAATCATGTATTAACAAATATTATAGAGATCGATATCGCAAACAACTTTTATTTCAACAATTTTCATAAAAATCAGAATTTTGCACATTTTGTCAAATTTCTCGAATACGGACCATTTCAGGAAAGTTTTACAAACAACAAAAATTATAGATAATAATATTAGAAGTAACTTTTATTTAAACAATTTTTTTCTCCAAACATAAATAACAGATATATTCCATAAAATATAAAAACGGCCTCCCATAAAGTACCCCCCCAGATGTTCCGACTTTGTCCAAAATCTAATCATTTCACGTCAGGCCGAAATAAAACTTAAGTTTAAAATTTATTGATTTTTTCTTTATCCGTTTTTGAGTTTTCTTCAAATTTCGAAATTTACACATTTTCTCAAATATCTCGAATACGGTCCATTTTAGAGAAATTATCTATAGGATAAAAATTATAGAGAATTATATTACAAACAACTTTTGTTTGAACAATTTTTATAAAAAAAAATATGTTTTTACATTTTGTCAAATTTCTCGAATACGGACCATTTTAGAAAAATTTTGTATATAACAAAAATAATAGATAATAAAATAAGAAGTAACTTTTATTTAAAGAATTTTTTTCCCCAAACGTAAATAACAGATATATTCCATAAAATATAAAAATGACCACCTATAAAGTACCCCCCTAGATGTTCCGACTCTGCCCAAAATCTAATCAGCTCATTAGACGCTGAAACAAAGCTTAAGTTTAAAATTTGGTGTTTTTCCGTGTATCGGTTCATGAGTTATGCGTTATACAGACACACACATACACACACATACACACACATACACACACACACACACACACACACACACACACACACACACACACACACACACACACACACACACACACACACACACACACACACACACACACACACACACACACACACACACACACACACACACACACACACACACACACACACACACACACACACACACACACACACACACACACACACACACACACACACACACACACACACACACACACACACACACACACACACACACACACACACACACACACACACACACACAGAGAGAGAGAGAGAGACATCATCGCGAAAATAGTCAAAACGGATTCAGGGGACCTCAAAACGTAAAAATCAGTCGAAAACTCGAGGTCGAACAAAATTATGATTCCTATACTTTCCTTATATCTGTATACAGATAGGAAAGTAAAAATACAAAAGGCTAATTAGGTGAACAGAAAATATTAAGTTATTCAGTAGAAATCATGGTTTACATCTAGTAGAATGTCATCCATTCGGTATAGATAAGAAGGAATCTCTGGTCAAAGGCTTCAGTACATAGGTTATAATCAATTAGCTCTCTGAAAGACCATTAAGCAATGGGAATTATGGTTCAGTAACTAGTCTATTAAGAGCAAACCGGACACCTCGAAAATTTATAATTCATTCTGAGCCTTTATTTTTAGTCCGATTTTTGAGAAATTTTTAGGAAATGCCAATAATAACAAAACTTAGGATGAAGAAACCTTGAAATTTTTGTAAACCTTTAAAAAGCGTATATTTTAAAAAATTTTAAGAAGAATTTAAAAAAAAATATTTACGCGCAATTCTGTATTAAAACTATAAAAATTTATTGCTTCTTGTTTTAATAAATATCTAGTAGTTTTTAAATGGAATGCTTTCCACCTTTTTTTCTTAAACGTCTCTGTAGAGTGTTGCCTTATCGTTGCACAAATTCTTAAAACGTTTTTGTTCTCGCGAAAGGTCCAGTTTCCTCCTAATAAAAAGCAGGACTGACACAATCCAAGAGAGTACAGTATGATCCCAGTATAAGTATTCCAGCGGTAATGACACTCCCTGAGTGGGAAAAAGACGCACAGCTTTTACTGCGCTGACGTTTTCAGGATATAATCTATCAGTTGTCATAAATCCGGTTAGAAACTCGCTACCATGCGTAAGCAACCCATATTTCGTACACAAATACAAACTTTTGTTTACATTTTATCTAAGTAGATTTTGTAATACATTTACAGCTTAAAAACTGAAAATTTGTTGTTTTGATAGTAGATTTAGATGAAAAATACCACAAATACACTTCAGTATGTGTCTTATACTTATTTTTACGTATTATTGCTCGTTGTATTTGAGGACATTGGAATAAATAGAGTACTATAACTATAAAAGACATATACTCTAAAAGCGCAAAAGCTCAGAACCAAACAAAACGAATAACCGTAATAACCTTAAAATCACACTCAAAATTGCAGAAACTAGTACTGTAAAATCATGAGATTACATCAATAATGCGAATACGTCTGATTATAATGTCAAAAGTACAGGGTTTTCATGAAAATTAAGCTATGTTTTTAGCAGCATTAGAGGACCATTTCTATCACGTGTACCCAAAGATATTGGCGTTCCACAGTTTACTGTCTTTGACATTTGACATTTGACATAACGAAACTAACAATAATTATAATTAATGTAGAGGCTTGTATTAAAACTGTAAAGAAATTCTAAAACTAAACAGTAATAAGTGTTTCGAGAATTCTAAATAAAATAGTTATTAAGTGTAAGGGGTTAAAGAAAAGGTCCTTTATTTCTCACAAGTCAATTTAATTGGCGACCGGTTTCGAAGCTGTCACTTCATCATGAAATAGTCAAGGTGTGCCTGATGATGAAGTGACAGCTTCGAAACCGGTCGCCAATTAAATTGACTTGTGAGAAATAAAGGACCTTTTCTTTAACCCCTTACACTTAATCCCTACTACTAACATATGGCTACCCTCACTCCAAAAAACAAAAAAAAAAAACAAAAACAAAAATAGTTATTATATAAAAGTGTAAAAGGAAATGTAATTTGTCGCTCTATTTTCTTTTGTAATTTCTTTAATTAATTTGTTTTATTTCTGTAAATCAACTGGTGAGGTGAAACATTGTGATATATGATTTTATTTATGTGTCCTATGCGTACACTTTAAAATACAAAACACCTGGAGCATTCTTTAAATAGTTGTGATCATAGGAAAAATTATATACATAACTCGTTGGAAAGTGTATTTTATGCAGATTAATCAGACTATTTTTTTACTTAACTTCAGTATACCTCTTACTACTAGAACTATTTTTATTACTGGAAAGAAGGGGCTGTGTTTTCGTATGTTCTGACGCATTTTCGGCTTCAACCCATCGGACCCCCCCTTTAAATATATATTAATTTTGCTTAGAATTGCTAACCCTACAATTCTCTATCCGTGTTTGCTGACTGGGAAAATAAATACCGAAAATCGTCACTGTCTCCTGGACTATACAGTTAGTAGATGATGGTGAGGAGCTGTCAGAAAGATAATCGGTCCTCTAACTCCGATTTAGAGATGACCACAACAGATACACTTTTACCTATGGCTAGTTGGGTATGTGGGTAGTACCTACCTCACCAGAAGACATCACGTTATTATTTACAAATGAAATTTACCAGTATTTTATTGTTTACGAATGTTTTAAGAGCAGACAAAAATTAAAGAATAAAAACGTGAATGGAAAATCAAACCTAATTTCTGTTAGCATTATGTTATTAATAGATGCATTAGTTCAAGACTAAATATTTGAAGTGAAGCATGTAATAAGTGTTTAAGAGGACTCAAAGGTTAGAATTTAAAATGCCATTTTTGTTTTAGTTATACTTGTTACAAAACTAAGTTTTACTAAGTTTTAATAAAATGAAAGTATTGATGTGAATATTTTATTGAAAATGACAAATCAACATAACGTTAGAATTCATAGTCAACTTAAATAAAAAAAATTACTATTGCAGGGTGTTTATAACAAAAACCATCTTCAAAACTCCCACTTGATATAAATATTCTGCAATATAAATTTGGTATGAGTCTAATGTCCAGGTTTGAATAAATTCTTTGTAAATATATCCGCAACATGAAGCGATGGGGAAATAAAATTATTATCGACAATCTTTGTACTATGTAGTTGTCTTCTAAAATGGAATTTTATGTCGATATGTTTAGATCTTGGGTGAAATTATCACAATGTATTACAGTTGGTGCACTATGCAGATCTTAAAAATCAGAGATAAGTCTTCGAAGCCATACAGTTTCTTTTCCTGTTTCAGCTAGTGAAATGTATTCAGCCTCTATTGTATTTTGTGCTATTACTACTTGTTTTTTACATTTCCATGAAATCAGAGTTTTTCCATAAAAGATAATGTAGCCAGAAGTAGATCGGCGAGAGGCAATGTCTCCAGCATAGTCTGCGTCACAATAGCCTACAAACTCAGTATCTTTACTTCTTTTATACCTCAATTCAAAATGAATAGTTTTTTTTAAATGTCTTATTATCCTCTTCACGGCTGTCCAATGTTCTGGTCCTAAGTTATTCATAAATTGTGACATTAAAAGATATGTTTGGCCTAGTGGTCATGCTTAGATATAAGAGACTACCAACAGCTTCATGGTATGGTACATATTTCATCTTTATTCTCTCTTCTTCGGTCCGTGGAGACATCGATTTACTAAGATTTTTCTGTGCATCACCTGGCGTTGCTACAGTGTTGCTAGAAGCCATATTACATCTTTTAATATCAACTATATAATTCTGATAAATACTTATTGAATCTTCCTTAATTTTATTTGAATTCCAACAAATCGAGTTACTGGTTCAACAGTAATCGTAAATTCAGTTTTCAAGTCATCGATAACACCATTTAACAGTAATGGATCTGTTGAACTGAGTAATCCATCATCTACAAATAAAGCTAAAAAGGTAACAGCAAGATTACGTTTAGATATGTAGATACGTGGATCATTTTGACTTTGTTTAAATTCATGTTTCTTTAAAAATGAATCCATATTGTTATTCTACTGTCTGGAGCTTTGTTTTAACCCATATAATCCTTTAAGCAAATGACAGACTCGATTAGTGCCATCGGTATAACCAAAAGGTTGATTCATATAAATATCATAGTCAATATCTGAATACAAGAACGCAGTTTTAATATCAAACTGAGTTAGTTTTATGTTCTTTTGTGCAGATATTGCTAAAAAGGTTCTTACAGATTCTTACCTCACTACTGGTGAAAATGTTTCACAATATTCAAATTCTTCCCTTTGACTGCATCCTCTTCATTTCTTTTTAATTTGTAAAGCCACTTATATTTTATTGAAGTTCTTCCTAGAGATAAATCGACTAACTCCCAAGTCTTATTATCAATAAGAGATGTATACTCATCGTCCATTGCATCCTTCCATTTTTCTATACTTTAACGTTTAAATGCTTTATCATAATTCAAGGGCTCTTCCTCAGAGTATGCTGCCATTAAAGCAGAAAATGTTTGAATTATGTTTCTTAATTTCATGGTAAAAGGAGGAATTTCTTTTTTCTTTGGAATTTTATTATTGTTTGCTTCCTCTAACTCTCCTCTGCTACCTTTCTCCTCAGTATTTACTATATTTTCGGTTTGGTTAATGATTTAAAACTAATTAGAATTTTCTGTATTAGTAGAACTATCTTGTAAGCTACATTCCAAGCTAGTAGATATCGTCGGCATTTCTTCAAAAATAACATCTCGTGTTATATAAATTTTATTTGTTTTATTATGATATACCCTAAAAATTTTATTTGATTTAGTGTATCCAACATATATTATTTATTTAGCATTAGGTTGCCATTTTGGAATATAACATAATGCTTTTGATCCAAATATTTTCATATGAGATATGTCAGGTTTTCTTTTATATCATAACTCATATGGAGTTTTATCAATGTGTTTTTTATTAAGAACTCTGTTCGTTACATAAGAAGTAGTACTTACTGCTTCAGCACAGAGTACTGAAGGTAAATTCTTAGCAACTAACATAGACTTTGCTAAGTATACAAGGATTCTTTGCTCTCTTTCTGCTCCTCCATTTATTTGTGGATTATAAGGTACAATTCTTTCATGAATAATACCTTCATCTTTTAAACATTCTAAAAAATTTTTACCTGTATACTTTCCTTCGTGATCAGTCCATAATCTTTTAATTTTTTTTTCAGTTTCTTCTTTTACTGATTTTAAAAATTCTTTTAGTTCTTCTAAACTTTCGTCTTTTCTTTTCAGAAAATATGTTTTTCTGTAAGCAGACAATTCATCTTTAAAAACCATAAAATATAGAGAATTGCCTAAGGATTTTTTGTTCATTGGACCACAGATATTAGACGATATGAATTGTCCTGAAATACAGTCTTTTAGTTGACCTAATTTGAAAGGCTTTTTAGACATCTTTCCAAGTATACAAAAGATTTGCATAAGAAATATTCTTCATAACTTTCAATTTCTTACACATTGATGGCTCCATGATGATAAGTTTTGAGAATTTTCTGTGCACCTACGTGTCCTAGTCTTTCATGCCACGGGCTAAGGTATTGACTTACATCTACATTGGCCACCTCTTCTACTGTTTGGCTCTTTTTTACTTCATATGTTCGCAGCATCATTTTCCACACACTTCCGCTTCTTCTGCCTACTACAACTACTTCACCGTCTTTTTTTCTTTAACCCTATTTGATTTGGATTTCCAAACATTTCGAAATCTTTATCACAACCTTTTGACATAGAAAACAAATTATATTGTCCTAAATCTGGAACAGACAATACATTATCCATCCTATTCTTTTGCCACGTTTTTTAATTGTATACCTCAACATTTATTGTCCCTACTCCTACACTTCTTACATGTCCCTACTCCTACACTTCTTACAATGTATTGTCGGCAATAGTAATATTGATCGGATTCTTTAAATCTTTAAAAGTATTAAATAAACTTTTATTCCTAATCCTATGATATGATGCACCGCTATCTGCATACCAGGTTTTCTTTAATGCAAAATCAGCTATATCAGCAAACAGACTACCAATATGAGTAAAATTATAATTATTAAAGTCACTACTGTTGCTTTGATCGGAAGCACTATGACCTATTTTTGGATCTAGATTTAAATTTGGGACAATTTCTTTTAATATGATTTACTTTATTACAATGAAAACACTTTAATGATCTTTTTAGCCTACATTTTTCTTTAGATTTTTTAGATATAAATGCTACTTGTTCAAGTGTTTTCGTGTTTAAACAACTTGTTTTTATGCTATTTTCGACAGCCAACAAGTGTTGTTCAAGAAATTATCGTTTTAAATCTACTGAAATGGATGTTCATATTCTTGTGGTAGATAATTTTATTATTTTGGCTATAACTGAATTCTCATCTACTTTTTTATTAGCAGCTTCTAATGTTTGCAAAAGAACATTCAGGCCACTTAAATAGGTCGGAACATTCATGCCAATTTCAAACTTATATATGTGATAATGTTGGTGATCTTGTTTTTAGTCAAATCTCCTTCAAATAGTCCAACCAATTTCATCGACATCTCATAAGATGTCTGGCAGGACTTAGTCATTGAATAGATATAAATAGCTCAGACAGAGTTAAAGTAATTATTCCCTTGCTTGTGCGTCATTTTTGTTCCATTTAGCTGCAGCTAGAGATTTTTCTGGTTCCATTAGACTTCCATCAACTACTTCGAATATCTCAGGCTTCCAACCATGCCCTTACTTCGTATTTCCATCTCTGGAAATTACTTCCAGACTGAATTGCCAAATGTATCCGCTTGTCCATTTTTGAAGTTTTATAGTTAACTTAAATGAAAAATTTAACTATTACAAGGTGTTTATAACAAAAACCATCTTCAACAATACTCTACCTAAAAGTTATGTGTTATATATATGTAACCCTAGGACTTTTCACTACTCAAAAGTTTTTAGTACGTGGGGAACATCACTCCGTAATTGACCGCTTGACTGCAATCCTATTTGCAAGATGGGTAGATAATAATATTGTAAATGTCCCATCCACATGCCAGGAAGTTGAACCATTTTCTTAAGTAAAATGATATTCACAAGAAAAGAAAGTCACATCTAATCGAAAAATACAATTAAGCAGTCAGTGGAACTGATTTGATGGAAGAAAACATAGGAAGGTGTCGCATAGCAATTTGGTTCAAAAAATGATGGTGGATTCTATTTACTTGGCTAAAGGATGTCTGTATTCAGAATGCCTGGTTCTTGGGCAAGAAGTCTGGAAAGACAATCGCTCAACTTCAATTTAGGCAAGAAATAATAAATTCTTACCTGGAAGACCCTCTTTTTCGCTGGCGAGTTCTCAAGGACATAGAGTTAGTGATGACATTTGCTATGACAGAACTGACCACGTCCTTGTTAATACACCTGATTACAAAAGAAGGCGATGGTCTATGGATCTTTGTACTACAAGTGCAAGAACAAAGTGTAATGTAATATTGGACTTTGCTTGACCTGTAATGTAGG
The DNA here is from genome assembly GCA_927349885.1 of Psylliodes chrysocephalus. Lineage (NCBI taxonomy): Eukaryota > Metazoa > Arthropoda > Insecta > Coleoptera > Chrysomelidae > Psylliodes > Psylliodes chrysocephalus. The sequence goes on along the minus strand of OV651813.1, from coordinate 50,622,278 downwards.
TTTTCATACTAAATAATAAAATAGGTAGTAATAAAGCCTAGTGCTACATAAATGTGATACAATTTTTTCCATTTACCATATTAAAAAAAAGATAAAACTATCTTGATGTTTCATTGAACCTAAATTAGTGAAAAAATCATGAATATACCTAAATTATTCGAAAAAAAATGTTTGATTAAGTCCATGAAAATCTCAGAGTAATCTTAAACGAGAACCCTAAAATTTTTGCGACATTTTTAATATAGACGAAACAAATATCTCAACTGTTTTCAACAAACTTGTGAAAGTAATTTCTTCAAAAGGTAAACGGCTGGTGTCGACAACCGGCAACCAAGAACTGGTTGAGTCAGTTTGCTCTATTAGTTGCGACATATTTCTTTATTCCACCTGCTCTCATCTTTCCTCGAAAAAAATATAAAATCAGATTTTTGTGACAGAACACCACCAGACACATAAGAGGAATGGCGTCTGATTCAGTTTTTTTTAAATTCAGAGTTGTTAATGACTTGGTTACAGCGCTTCACTAAATATGTGAATCAATCCCATCAAAAGGAGAAACTGCTGTTACTTTAAAATCATATTTCACATTATACTTTGCCAGCAATTGAATACTGAATACGGCATCATTTCGTTGTTTTTGCTGTTTCATGCCTGCCACAAACTACAACCCCTCGATATGCAGCATTTTATGACGAGACACCCAGGTCAACCCATCAGAATTTAACAAGCAGATGGGATTTTTTATTCTGCATATTCTAAGGCTGCTTCTAAGGCTGCTTCTATAAACAGAGCTATAAAATCATTTCAATGCACTCGGATTTTCCAACCTAATCCCTCAGTTTTTGGAGATGCATTAGTCACTTATAGTAGTTCTTATACCTTCTTAGGAATCAGTGAGAGATACTTATGAAAAGAGTGAGAATAATCAGGAACATAACATCTCAATAAAAGACCATAATGGAGTGCAAGATCAAACCACTTGAGCAGCCACAGAAAATAAAAAACCGTGCAAGCAGTATCTCTAGCCCGAAAGGATGCAAAAAAAAGAGGGAGTAGATCAAAGTATTTATTATTAGTGACTTTTACTTCTTTCAAGAATGCTTTCTTAGAAAATTAATTTTCACGATGATAATGATGATGAAGAATGTTTCGACGACGATGGCAATGACGATCTGGCCTGCATATATTATAACAGTCTGTATTCGCGAAAGTTAGATCCAGCGCCAAAGCTGACAATTTTGGGTCCATGCTGAATTTTCCGGCGTCGATCGTCGAACAAAAATGTCTAAATTTGAAATTTGCTCGTAAAATATTTTTTTTAATTTTTTGGTAAGATAATAAAATGATTTTTTTTTGCATTTTTACTCTTTTTTATTAGTACGTACTCTTGTACCTTATTTTTTTTTTTTTTGACCTAACAAATATTATAAATATGCAGTAAACTCGCGATTCATATAAATTTCATAAACAAATAGTAAAACAGAAATTTGCGGATGGCACAAAATACCTTTGATCTAAAAAATATTTTATCGAATAGAAATTGATCGAAAATAGATTTGATAAAGACAGCAATTGATCGAAAAACCAAATATACATAAAATTGGAAAAAATTAAAAACTCCACTAATTTACCTAAACTGTGCGGCCTAGAGTAATCGATGATTGCTTTGCAAAAAAATATACAAGAAATAAAAAAACAATAAAAAAAAAACTAATTTACCTAACCTGTGTAAAAGCAATCAGTTAAATTTAAATGGCTTCAGGCCGCACAGGTTAGGTAAATTAGTTAAATTCTTTCTTTTTATCTCAATGACGATAAATAATCGTTTACCTCTAAAAATATTAATTTATAAATTATCAGTATTGTATGGATAAAATTTGTTAAATGAGATAGCTAACGTTTGAGATTATCTCAAAATTGGCAATTAGTACCTAATTTGACAATATTCCTATTATTCCTATTATTTATTGATTAGATGGAGTAGAAAAAAACTAAAAATAAGGTTTTTGAAATATTTAGGTTTTGTTTTTTACAATAATATATATAGGTTACCGTGGAATTTATTGAGAAATTATTATTAAAAAATCACAAAAAATTTTCAACTAGGTTACTTGAAAATTTTTGTGATTTTTTAATATTAATTTCTCAATAAGTTCCACGGTTTACTATATATATTTTATTGTATAAAACAAAATCTAAATATTTTAAAAACCTTAATTTTAGATTTTTTCTACTCCAACTAATCAATAAATAATAGTATAATTCGAGAATTGTTGTTGAGGACTTACTTTCTCGTGAGGCACTGTACAAATACTCACATTAAAAAAAAAATTCTCAAAAATTTGCAAGGTAAGGTATAGTTAAAAGTTCAGTATTAGATAAATAAGGACTTCAACTATTAGAAAATAATTTTTTTAGTCATAATCTAATAACTTTTTTTTTAACATTTGAGGCGAGAGGTGTGGCGAAAGGACCTCCTTAATAAAGTTATTTTACAGAAAAAATATTAATAAAGTTATTTTAGTGAAATATTATCAAAACTTATAATTAAATGAAAAAATTGATGACGTTCTTGCTGTACCAGTTGCAGAATGAAGTTTGGCCACAATATCATCAATGACAATCTTTGAAATGGCACCTAGCACAGGAAATTTAAATGTACGACTGGATCCATTGCATCTTAAAAATTTATTGATAAATGTAGAAACATTTACTTTCTCTATTATTTGGCCAATAAAATGGACAACTGTAGCTTTGGTTGAGAATCTAACCAACACAAAGTCTCCAATAATAAATTCAATGTCTTCAAATCCTTTACTACAGCCGTCAATACTACTATGCGAAGTAAGATATAATTCTATATCCGATTCACTGGAGATATCTTCCTCACATATCTTTTTCTTTTTAACTATTTGTTTGTTTTACACATTGCTGTTTTACTATTTTTCTTTTATTTATTTCCTCTAAATCCTTTTTTCTGAGTTCTCGTTGTTTCTCTTGTTCCTCAAATCTCTCTTTTTCACCACTGTCTTCATACATTCTTCACTTTCCTTCTCTCTTCCTTGCATTGGGTTTTTGATTTGAAGCTTTAGGAAATGGCCAAACTTGTTCTGGAGTTGGCTTTGACTTTGCAACATTAGTTAATTGTGTTCCGCTTGTACTTGGGATAATATTTTGAATATGTGCAGAATCACAATTAGAAAATATAGTTTGTTCATGTGTAAAATTTTGCTTTTTCTATGCACCTGGCTCAAATTGACTTGTACCTGGCTCAAATTGATTTGTACCATCTTTTAAATGTCTGTTTATTATATAGCTAGTAAGAACCTTTTGACATAGAAACCAAATTATAATGTCCTAAATCTGGAACATACAATACATTATCCATCCTATTATTTTGCCACGTTTTTCCATTGTATGCTTCCGACATTTATTGTCCCTACTCCTAGTCCTCTTAGAATTGTATTGTCGGTAATAGTAATATTGATGTGATTCTTTAAATCTTTAAAAGTGTCAAATAAACTTTTATTCTTAATCATATGATATAATGCACCGCTATCTGCATACCAGGTTTCCTTTGAAGCAAAATCAGCTATACCAGCAAACAGACCATCAATATGAGTAAAATCATAATCATTAAATTTATTACTGTTGCTTTGATCGGAAGCACTATGACCTATATTTTTGGATTTAGATTTAAATTTGGGACAATTTCTTTTAATGTGACCTACTTCATTACAATCAAAACACTTTAATGATCCTTCAGGCCTAAATTTTCCTTTATATTTTTTAGATATAAATGCTTCTTGTTCAAGCGCTTAAGTGTTTAAACAACTTGTTTTCATGCTATTTTCGACAGCCAACAACTGTTGTTCAAGAAATGATCGTTTTAAATATCCTGACATGGATGTTCATATTCTTGTAGTAGATCATTTATTATTTTGGCTATAACTGAATTCTCATCTACTTTTTCATTAGCAGCTTCTAATTTTTGCAAAAGAACATTCAGGCCACTTAAGTTGGTCGAAACATTCATGCCAATTTCAAACTTATATCTGTGATAATGTTGGTGAAGTAGTCTCTTGTTTTCAGTCAAATCTCCTTTAAATAGTTCAAACAGTTTGAACCACATCTTATAGGATGTCTGGCAGGACCTAATCATTGAATGATGAAGCTCAGACAGAGTTGAAAAAATTATTCCTCTTGCTTCTGCGTCATTTTTGTTCCATTTAGCTGCAGCTACTGATTCTTCTGGTTTCTTTAGACTTCCATCAACTACTTCGAATATCTCAGAGGCTTCCAACTATGCCCTTACGTCGTATTTCTACTTCTGGAAATTACTCTCCCACAGAATTGCCAAATTTATCCGCTTATCTCTTTTCATAGGTTTTTTTTTATTTATGGCCTAGGTGTATGTACCTAATATGCCAGTCTTAATTTTTGTGTTTAAATTATTAATCATGTGTGTTATGTGTAGGCTTTGTCACTATTTTCCAGCGCCACTTAAGAACAGCACTGTTAATTAGAACCCAACAGTAAATGGTCGAGTGGGGAATCCTCAGAATTAATTTTAAATATTTAAATGAAATAAAAAAATCCCGGCCAACGGTGAGATTTAAACCTGGGACCCTTGAATCTGCAAGCAGAGACTCTACCACTGAGTCACCCACCTCTTAAGTTTCATAGTAAGCTTAAATAAAAAATTTGACTCTTACAAGGTGTTTACAACAAAAACCATCTTCAACAATACTTTACCAAAAAGTTCTGTTTGTGTTACATATATGTTACGTATATGTAAAATAACATTTTAATTATGTGCAGAATCACAATTAGAGAATATAGTTTATTTATATGTCAAATTTTGCTTCTCTTGTGCACCTGGCTCAAATTGACTTGTACCTGGCTCAAATTGACTTGTACCATCTTCTAAAAGTCTGTTCGTTACAAAGCTAGTAAGAAAGTCAGTCTATAAAAACAAGGTGATTTAATGGCCATAATCCAGGTTTCTTAAATTAAAAAAATATATATTTTTTAGAGTAAATGCACCTTGAAATGGTGTTTTGGGTAAGTGGAAGATATGTCTCACAGTGGTTGTTTTGTCAGGATTGGATAAGAGCCAGTCATCCTAGGCTGTTGCACATTTTTCTTTAAATTGCCCAAAAATCCTCACATCCGAAGGCTAAAATTTGTGCGTGGTGTGAGGCGGAAATGAGACAAATGCTTTTTTTTCTACAATACTTTATGGCTTTCATGATTGTCTATTAAAAACAAAATTGGGCGTTCTTTTGAATAGTTTGTGTATTAAAAAATACACTGAAGGACGCGTGAAAAAAGCTCTAAAGTCATCCAGCCATTTTTGTTACCGAGGGCAATGGTGGATACTGAATTATCAACTAAATATTCTTTAACATCTAAACCGAGAAAATATGTATACAGGAGAAATTGCTTCATTTACTGCATTTACTATTCCCGCAAAAGTAACAAGTTCTTCCGGTTCTTCTGAAGAAACTTCAGATATTTGTTGTTTTCCTGTCATAAAAACTACTTTAATGGCTTGATAATTGTTTTACAGGAGGTTTCATCGAGGTTATATATTTATTTAGCAGTAAATTGAATTTTGCTTATTAAATCCAGTAGCTCTTGACAAGCTGGAGCTTTCCGGTTTTCTTAGCGTTCGTCGTCTGTGCCGTTTCATAAAACCCCTTTTAACCATTATTTTCCTTCATATTTATTCTCTCCACTGAATAAGACTTTTATAGTTTGGTAAAAGTAAGGCATATTGGTAGGCCAAAAGTTGGATTTTTCTATAGGACAATCCATAATTCATATCGGAACTTCTCTTTATGTAATTTTCCAACATGTTCCTTTATCATTTATGAAAACTTGTTTAGTGGTATACTTGCTGGAGAATTTTACACAATCAATATATTCATCTTCGTAGCCCGAATCAGGAGCTTGCACTGTCAAAAACTGTTCCTTGGAGAAAGTCTGTAATTTTTTTTATTCGGTAGTTCTTTTAAAATTGTAAAATTAAGATTCGAGACGTATGGATTTTCAAATACATGAATTGAAACATTTTTTATATCAGTTTCATTAATGGAAACTCTTTTAGTTATTCTTTTATATGTGCGTGGCATCAGAAATGTAAAATGTCAGGTAGATCCCAGGTTACAGTTTTTAAAAAATGAATTTACTGAATATTGGGGTAGTTTTGTCATATTATATAGGGTGGTTTCTGTTAAGGTGCATAAAGAGCTTTACTTCACTGTGGTTACTTTGATTTTATTAAAAAACAAGATATAGATAATATTGTCACTGTCACTAGATTTTTATATTTTGTCATTATTTAAAAGTCGATCTACGTATTTTGTCTATTACTTTAACATGGTAGCAGAGCGTTAATGGTTAAGGTAATTAATACCGAGAGAAGTAGAATAATGAGTATGCAGACATCCGGTGTAAAACTCGATATAGGTCAACTAGAAGGTAAAGCTAACTATGTTACCTGGAGGTATAAAGTTACTTTGCTATTACGAGGTAATTCAGGTACTTACGATGCAGTCCTAGGTAAACTTGAGAAGCCTTCTCAGCCAGAAGGAGAAGCTTCAGTAAAAAATGTTAGTAAATATGAGGCAGAGTTGCAAGAACATCAGAAAATAGACAGTACAGCCTTACTTATACTCACTACAAACATGTCCGATGAAACATTACAAAAAGTTATGAGTTTCTCTACCGCCAAAGCAGTATGGGATGAGCTGCATAGGCTATTTGATGGTGTATCAGAACACCGCAGTTATGACTTATGCATGAAACTCTTTGGTTACAAGAAAGAAACAGCTGATGATATCGCTACTCATATATCGAAGTTGAAAAATATTTGGTTTGATTTAAAGACTGAGCTAGAAAAAGTTGAAAAAACGGATTTATCTGACATATTACTCATAGGTAAAGTTTTGGATACTATACCCGAAGAATATTTCGCCTTTAAATATAGTTGGATGCTGATATCAAAGCAGGATCGTACTATAAAGAATCTAACGAGTCAACTTTGTACATATGAAAGAGTTATATCATGCAAAAGTGTAGAAAATAGTATGAAAGCTTTAGTAATAAAATCGTCAAAGAAATGTGAAAAATGGATTTCAGACGGAAGACCACCGAAACAGTCAAATGCAGTCAATATGAATCTTACCGTGTTGCAGTTGAATTCTTATTCTGAGCGAAGTGTACTGGATGAGAACTGGTACGTAGGCAATGGCGCAACAAGCCATGTTACGAACAGATGTGATTTATTTCAGTCATTCGAATACTTTAATAATTCACATTCGGTCACTACAGCTAATGGACAAAGCATTTAAGCTGTAGGAAAAGGGATCATTGATTTATAAGCTAAAGTAGATGGTCAACAGAAATATATTAAGCTTAGTGATGTATGGTATGTACCTTGTATTTAAAGAAATTTGTTTTTAGTTCTGGCAGCACAAGACAAATTGACGAATAGTATGTTTGTTTCCAATGGAGAGAGTTGTGAGCTAATAAAAACTGTAAAAACAGCGATTGAAGTAAACCATTTATCAAAGTCAGACTTATTACAACTCTACCATGAGCGAATGGGGCATCAGAATAAGAGGCACGTAAAACGTATAGTAGAAAAGGAACTAGGTGTAAAATTAGATCACAATTCAGAAATGTGTGAAGGTTGTATCTATGGGAAAGCTCATCGTCTAAAATTTGGAACAAGAGAGAGAGCAACGCGCTGCGGAGAGCTAATTCATACAGATGTATGTGGTCCATTTTTACACTCCATTTCTAAATTTCGTTACTTTGTTTTGTTTAAGGATGATTATTCATGCTATCGCTATGTGTATTTTTTAAAAGAAAAGTCAGAAGTACTCTTAAAACTAAAGCAAATGTTGGCCGAGAGTAAAGCTGCAGGACATATTATAAAAGAAATTTTGAGTGACAATGGAGGTGAGTTTGATAATGAAAATGTACATAAGATTTTAGAAGAATGTGGAATTAAACAGCGTCTAACCATGCCTTACACACCAGAACAAAATGGTTATAGTGAGCGTGAAAATAGGACAATAATTGTAGAAGCTGCACGTGCTGTAAAGCATGCACATGATGAAATACCTCAGGGTTTATGGGCTGAAATTATTATTGCAGTAGTCTACATTTTAAATCGTACAAGACCTACATCCTTAGAAAAATCTCCATATGAGTTATGGCACAGAAGAAAGCCAGACATCAAGCAACTAAGAATTCTCGGAAGCCAATGTTACGGCCATATACCTAAGAAGACAAGACGCAAAATGAATAAAAAAGCTCAACAAGGGATACTTATTGGCTACGATAAATGTGGTTACCGCATTTGGAATAAAGAGAAACATAAACTAATCAGATCACGAGATGTTATCTTTAAGGAAATGCCACTAATAAGTAAAACGTATGATATACCAGAAATAGCTAATAAAACCTTTATTGAAGAAGATTATCAGTCAATTAAATCAGGGGGTAAGGAAGAAGCAGAAGCCATTAATGAAGACATAATGTCGAGATTGGAGAAAATGATCAGAATCAGAATGAAGATCATGAAATTGAAGAACACCTCGAACAAGAAAAAAACTGAGCGAACTTTGAGACCGTTCATTAATTCGCCCTCCTAAAAGATTCAACGACTTGATCATGGCAGCCGTAGGGGAGATAGAAGGAAATTACCATAAACCATCATGTTTTAAAAAAAGCCATTACATGTCATCAAAAATATAAGTGGTTAGAAGCTATGCAGAGTGAAATGATATGACTAAAGGATAATAATACTTGGGAGATAGTAGACTTACCGAAAAATAGGAAAGCGCTTCCATGTATGTGGGTCTATAAAGTAAAGACAAATCCAGATGGTACCATAGAACGCTACAAAGCTAGACTGGTAATTAAAGGTTACTCACAGAAGAAGGGAGTTGACTACGATAAAACTTTTAGTCCAGTAGCTAAGATGAGCATAATTAGAACTCTGTTAAGTGTAGCAGCCAATGAAAGTATGGTTCTTACTCAATTTGATGTCTCAACAGCATTTTTAAATGGTTCTCTTAGTGAAGAAATATTTATGAGACAACCTGAGGGTTTTAGTGATGGGACAGTGAAGGTCTGCAAGTTAAAGAAAATTCTTTACGGGCTTAAACAGGCCCCAATGTGTTGGAATGAATGTGTTCATAAATTTCTGGTGAGTGTCGGCTTTATACAGAGCCAAGCTGATCCATGTCTATATATAAGAAGTAAAGATAAGAGGAAGCTCATACTTGCTTTGTATGTAGATGATGGGCTGATTGCTTCTTCTGACAAAACTGATGCTCAACTATTTCTTGAAGAGCTGAGAGAAAAGTTCAAAATTACAACAAAGCCAGCTTCGTATTTTTCAGGTTTGGAATTGAATTTCAGAGAAGATGAATCCATTGAAATCAATCAGACAGCCGAAAAAGTTTTAGAAAGATTTGATATGACCATTTGCAAATCTGTAAAAACCCCAATTCTAAAAGATTCAACGAGTCCCTGCAATAAAGAAACCAACTAAAATTTTCCATATAGATAAGCTGTTGGTGCACTAGTATATCTAATGGTCGGCACTAGGCCAGATATATCATATGCCGTTGGAGTAGCATCGAGAAATTTAGACAATACAACCAGAGAAGATATTGTCAAAGTAAAACGTATTTTACGATATCTAAAAGAAACAGTCAATTTTGGAATTATCTATAAAAAAGGCGGAAATAAAATTTTGGAGTGTTACAGCGATGCTGATCACGTAGGTTATATGCAAACAGGACGTTCTACTACTGGAGTGTTATATATCTATGTATGCAGGAGAAGCAATTGCATGGAAGAGTCAAAAACAGAGTTCTGTTGCAATTTCCACCACCGAAGCAGAAATAGTTGCAGCTAGTGAAACCGCTCGTAAAACTATTTGACTAATGAATTTTAAAGGAAATTACCGATGTACTGGAGATACCAAAATTATATATTGATAATGAGTCTGCCATCAAATTAGCTCACAACCCTCCATACGAATACCATAATAGAACTAAGCTTATTAGAGTAAGACAGTTCTTTGTTCATGAATTGGTAACCGATGGAGATTAAGAAAATAGCTTTAGAATTTCAGTTGGCTGACTTGCTAACGAAAGCCCTCCACAAACCAAACCTACTAACAGCTTTGTGTCAACAGATGGGGTCATCAATGTCACAAAGACTTATAGTAATTTTCAAGTTTGTAAAGAGAGAAGATGTTAAGGTGCAGAAAGAGCTTTACTTCACTGTGGTTACTTTGATTTTATTAAAAAAAAAACAAGATATAGATAGATATATTATCAATGTCATTAGATTTTTATATTTTGTCATTATTAAAAGTTGATCTACGTATATTGTCTATTACTTTAACAGTTTCAGCATCTGATTTTTAGTATTTGCATTAGTATTATGATTAAGGATTAACTTTCACGATGTAATGGGCACATTTATACTCGATTTATGATTAGTATTAGCATTAATATTTATGCTTAATAATTGACTGGTTCAACTGTTATTTTAAATCTTAAATTTCTTCTTTTCTATCAAATTATTCAATGACGTATTTGGCCTTTGTTTTTAATAGATAACGGATATTGTCAATTGACAAAACACATATGATTAGGTTGTCAGATGGTGTTTATAGGTTAGTTCTAACAAGCTTGAAAACGATAAAATAACAGTAGGTGTCGTATCGGTACGATTGAGAGAGTCGATAACAGAAGATGTTATGCTGGCTGTTACAAATGAAAGAAAGTATGTATTTGTGTTATTGCGCGTGGGCACAACATATACCTTACCTCACTTCATTTCCAAAAATTAGATTTTTCATGTTTTTCTGAAAATTGAAACAGCAAACAATTAGGTAAGAGTTTTTTGCAGTTCACTTTTCATTTTATTTAACTTGTTATGGCGAAAAGATTAGCTAAAGTAACTGTGAAACAGTATGAGGAGTTACTTAATTTTCTTAGAAAAAACAAAATAATTCTCACATGGAAAACAAATACATTAAATGAAAAAAAAAAAAATGCAAACCGTTGGCTAGCATTTACAAATCATATAAATAAAAAACAGATTCATAGGATCCATGATTGAACGTTTACGTTATCCATAACGTACATGTTAGGGCAAGTTTTAACAGCAACGAGGCAAATTCATATGATGGAAAGTTTTTCATAACATATTACTGTTATTTTCCACCTGTTATGTTCTAATTTAATATATCGTCTTAACAGCCTTAAATATCATGCCGTTAAGGGCCTAACATCCATTTTACCACTTTATTTGTTTGTTATTTAATTATTTAATACATAAAATGTCCTTAATTAAATTTGTTTTTGAATAATAATATTTTTAAATAAAATTAACTAGTAAAAATATAGATAAAAACACGTTTAAAACTCAAATATCTTAAAAAATATTCTAAGAACACAACTGGCCTCTAACACATTTCTTCAGTAACCAATATTTTCTTGACTGCAGAATTATATTTTATTAGGAAAAAGATTATTAAAAAAGAAGCACTAATATTAATTATAAAACGAGTATAAATACCCTTTTTGTATTTTTTGTCCAGTTTAATGCTTAATCATAATACTAATACAGTATTAGTAATACTAATAGTAAGGGAGTATAAATTGACTCTTACCTACGTTCAAGTAGCAATTTGCCTACTTCGATATGCTGAATCCAAAGGTTGATGATAAGTAAAAAAAACATAAAAATCACCTGGAATCCAAATCTTTTTAGCCTTTGATGAGCATATCGTCCGTCTAATAAAGGGAACTTTAGAAAAAAATAGTGTGTATCACTGCATATATTTTGCAATCCGAAATAAAAAGGAATGGTTGAAAATCTGGTAGAACAGAAGTAGAAAAGTTAGAAATGCTTCTGTCAGTTCTCCCACTTTATACACATAAATTGACAGGTTTGCTGCGGATCTCACTGAAGTGGACGCGATACATTGGCGTACAAAATTATTTTATAAATAACAATTTCGAGTAAATAGTTTAATAAATTGTGAATAGCTGTTGAAATTTTGTAAAATTATGATTTGAATATTATAATACATGTTTAATAATTATTTATAGTCCATAAATACATGCGATTGTCCGGTTCCGCCGATAACAAATTAAAATTACTTAATCTATGAAACATTACTGCGAAATTCTCGAAGCCGTCCGACGTGGTTTGACGTTTACCCCCTCTATACCTACCAAAAACCTTTCCAACTTTTACTTTCCCTATACAAGAGTTGAGAATAACCATTTACGAAATTAATTTTTGTTTTATTCTTTTTTTTTCTTTTTTCTTAATACTGACCACATTTGAGATTATAGATATTTCATTCTCGATAAAAAAATAGTTTAGCTATAAAGAGAGATCTCATCCTCATATTTCTTCTCTTCTTTCTTTTTTATTCTCCGTATCGTCAACAAACAATCGCAAATCGATTATTTCTATTTACTTCTAATCACTTTCTGAATGTTTCCATTTCTTTTAATTTTGTAATTTGGTAAATTTGACTTATTTACAAAAAAAAATATTTATAATAAGAATTTTCCTAAGTAAATTAATTTCTTTATAGAGGAACTTTATTTATTTAATCTACGCTACTGAATCAAATCTCATTAGTTCCCTCAAATAAAAAAATATTGCCAAGGTACATTCTACAGAAAATGAAAATAAAAATTTAAAATGTTTAACACTTTTCCAAATTAGGTAACGTAAAACGATTAAATGGAACTTAAATATATACTGGAAAGAAAAATATTTTAAAAACAACGTGCATTACAAAATTCCGGAGACAAGAATCTGAAAATTATACTTTAATTAACATTTAGATTTTATCACGTTCAGACGTGGAAATTGAAAATTAAATTTTAGTGCGGTTAAACCTAATGTTTAAATTGAGACATTTTCATTTAAGAAGCATAGAAGAAAATAAAAATTAGTTTTATTTACCATTCGTTTTTGTCGACAGAAAAAATATTATTGTTATTGACACTTTTATTACGCCATTATCAAATATTGTTTACCTATTTCTGCAACAGTTAACACATTTGAAATTACTAAAACATTATGTACTTTAACATACAATTTAACCTAATCAGTTAAGTTTAATCTTAGATAAAAGAGACCAGAGATGTAACATACACCAGTGTTTAACCTGCGCAAATGTTGCCAATTTTTAAAGAAAGGTTAACGGAGTTGGGGAACTGGGCAGAGACCCGAACTCTGTGACAGGGACCGGCCTTTATTTATTTATTAACATCATAATGAACTATTAAATTTATTTAAAATATACGTTTAATGGAATTTTGTATTATAAAATAAAATTAACGTGATTTTTTAGTTTCAAACAGATGCCACGACATTTTATGTGAAGAGAAGGATCTTTTATAGAATATTTCGTTAGCGTTTATTTACTACGGACTTTTCAGCAAGAGACTACAGTAAAATGATAGAATATTGTTAATAGAGCAAGAAATAGTACTCATTATACCTTGTGAGTTGAACATTATATTTTTTCTACGGCTATTACATAATATTAAAAATTTGTCAAAATGAGAAAATGGTGTTCTGTATTGTAACCTCATTGAAAATAATCGATTATTTTTGATCGATCGATTATTTTCAAACAATCTATTTTTTGTTGTATTTCCTTTAAAATCGACTACTTGATTATCTTTGAAAAATCAAAAATAATCGAATAATTAAACCGATAAATCAGTGTTTACAAAAAATTATAAAAGAATTATCGTTTATTTTAAATAATCCATTATTTTCAAATAATCCATTTTTTAAGCTATTACATAGCTTTTATCGCGGGCTTTGAGCGCGGCGACTGAATCAAGAAATTCCGTAACTAAAATAAACCCCCCACACCGACCAGCAAGGCGGTGCGGCGTTGAAAGCCGTGTTGTTGGAGGTATTTGTGCGTGCTAATGCAAACTTAGAAATGGCCTACACATAGTCATAGTAGCAATTTACATTTCTCCGAATCCAAAATTGGACGAGGTATTCATCGCACTTTAAACTGAAGAAGGGTCGAAAATACAAATGGTAATAAATTTCCACTTATCTTGGCTGGCGATTTCAACATCAACTTCGCTGATAAAAAATCAGAGCGGATGACAACTTTTCTTTCGGAAAAATTAAATTTGAAAATGAATAATGATCCACAAGAATCCACAACAAAATATGGGACCACCATTGACGCGGTATTGTCCAGATAATTAGAGTCTCAAACTTATGTTTCTTATTTCAGTTACCATAAACCTATGGTTTCAATGATAAAAATTCCTGAATCACCTACATGTATTGTAAGATAATAAAAAGATTTTAAACAATGTTAACTTCTAATTTATTCAATAAAAGAAAAAAATTTGTTTTCTCATCGGTCACCATGCTCAAAACGTGTAACTTGAATTATAACAAAGAAAAAACTTGAATTAATATTAAAGAAAAAAAATACTGCATTTATAAAATAAATAAATAATTGTAATTGCATAAGTTGCTAAAAAATGCTATGCAATAGCTTTACCGCGGCAGTCTCCGAGTGCCACGAGTATTTTTTTTGTCCATTGAGACAGAATATTCAATAATCTTTGAAAAATCGAAAATAACCAATTAATTAAGATGCCGATTCTACGATAAATCTATTTTCCAAAAAAATAACCGAATTATCGGGTATTTTCTAATAATCCTTTTTATATTTCCTTTAAAATTGATTATTCTATTATCTACGAAAAATCTAAAATAATCCATAAATCGAAACTAATCGGTTATTAAAAAATAACCGAAAAATCGGTTATAAATAATAACCGATTATATTCGATTAATCGATTATTTTCATATAATACCTTTGAATTAAAAAAAAACCGATTAAACGATAAATCGATTTAAAAAAAAAACGATTATTTTCAATCAATCGATTATTTTGAATAAATCTACTTTTTTTGTATTTCCTTTAAAATCGATTATTACATTATCTTAAAAAAACGAAAATAATTTATTAAAAATTAAGGATAAATCGATTTTCATAAAAAAAATATCTGAATAATTAATAAATGGATTATTTTTGTAACCCCTATCGGTGGCTTGCTTTTATCCGAGCATTTAGCTCTAAAATTTAGAGATTCGGATTTTTTGATCCCGTTATCTTTGAAACCGCATTTGATTATATAATAAATATTGCTAGAATTTGGATTTTTTAGTAAACGAAAATTTTGTTCTAATTGTTTAGGGGTTTATTATGTAACATTTTATTAACAATGTGACTAACTCCCGTAACTTTAGTATTTTTTTGCGTTTTACTTTATTTTAAGACTTAAGAGATTCAAATGTGACTTTCGATTTGACCGCAAATAAGATGCACCTTGAAATTTTAAGTTGGTCATCCTGTATTTCATCTAATATTCTTATAAAAATACCTTATCAAAATAAAATTTTGCTTGAGCTATGCATCTTTACTTCTTATTTATTTACCAAAAAGGGTTAAACCACCTTTAGTAAATATTCTTGTAAAACTACTTTTTAAAAACAAAATTTCGTTAGCAACAATGCCTATTTACTTCTTATTTAAATTAAATGTTTAAAATTTTACCCTTTTGTAAATATATGTAATATGAAATCTATTTTCTGAAATATGTATTTGATGCTTAATATTTATTAAAACCCCTTAATACGGATCTGAAGTATTCAGCCCAAAGGATCATGACGCTTTATGTCTAAAAGTTAATAAATATTTACCGCTGAAAACGAATATATTTTTTATCTTTCATAACATTGGTACTTGTATTATATGTATATACAATTTTTCAAGATACATCGTGACATTTTAAACTTAAAATTGAATAATTAGAACACTTTAAATTGCTTAAACAGCAACAAATAAATCAAAAAAACAGCTGTCAATGGTGATTGAACTCAGGCGGATGTGAACGTTGAATGGAAAAATCGGAACAATTCGGGTGGCGTCGTGCCAACAATGATTTTCAATTGGTGGGTTACTTGGGGTTACAATGGACAACATGCGCAGTGTGCAATGTTACATCTTCGGTCTCTTTAATCTAAGAGTTTAATGTAATATGACGTTTTATAAATAGAACCTAGCTGGTTTTGTATTTTTATTAACGTTTTACAGTACTTTATTTATTTATTTATTTATTTAAGACATCTATCTAATTCTTCTAAATAAATCGCACATATTTATATTTAAATCAAGTATTTTATACCCATAATCTACAATTGTATTCTTTAATATTCTGTATGAGGAGTTTTTCAAGTAATTCAGATAAAACTGGCACCTAACAGAGATATTGGTCTCTATGATTTTGATTGATTAGGGGATTTACTAGGTTTTGGTATCACTATTACTTTACCTATTTTCCAAATACTTAGGAAATATTTCAGTCTAAAAGCTTTATCTCATCTGTTATTAAATCGTATCCTGGTGCTTTTTTAGGTTTAATATTTTATTTGATTTTTCCATGATTTCCTTTGGTTTTTTTTTGAGATGTCTTCTAATATTCAGTTTTCCATGCTTCATAGCCTTGTTATAGATTTGCTGTATAATACAGGAAACTATTTAAGGATAGAATATTAATAAATTAAAAAAAACCGGTAAAAAGTTTTCTTTTTCTTTTGAAAGTCATCCATAAATACATTTTTTGAATAAATGGCTGTGAATACAGGACGACGATTTGAGACCGATTTGAGACTGTTTTGATTAATTTATAAACTATATATTTATCATTTCGTTTCTTTATTTATATTTAACATTTTCATATTTCATTTAATTTACTTCAACCATACTATAGAAGTTTTCATCCTTTTAGGGGCTCAGTTACATAAAACTGACTAGAGCTTTGTTCTCTAGTGTTGGGTAGAACCTGGGCGGCAGGTTTGTTGCAATCATTTACTGAATATTTATTTATTTTGTTTTATTCTTTTTTCATAACGTTTAAGAGAGCTCTCAAATAACAAGCTCCGCTTTATTCAAAGCATTATCTTATCCAATTAAAACAAATCTAAATACAGACAAAGCTTAAATATTTACCTGCAACAAAAACAGTGCTTCAGTGTTTTGTGATAGCGTTTTATAATTATGTAAATAGATAATAAGGGTAGGTCGCCAAACCACTTTATTGTTGAAAATAAGGAACAGTGGTTGTAAATTTAAATTTCACAGGTAAAATTTTGTTGGGACCAGTTTTAAGACAAGACAGTCGTAAAGACATTGAGATTTTAATCTCGTCACTAATGTTTTTATTTTTTTTTATAATGTACAATTTTGTAGTTAGATTTGTTATTAAATGATACCATAATAATTTATAAAAAAAAAATTAAATATTGAGAATACGTTACAAAAGTTGTTGACATTTGCTTTCAAGACTTCTTCAAACTTCATTTTCTATACAGGAGATAGTTCTATTTCGTTTAAAAGAGCTATAAAAAAGACATAATTCTAACAACTAATATGCTTTTACTCCAGTAATTATGTGCTCTATAATAATACCTTTAGCTGGAAAAATTTCGGAAGTTTTGATATATTTGATGTATTTTAAACTGCTTTTTTGATTTTTTTTGCCACCTCCATATTGTAATATATTGTGGAAAAAGATTTTTTTTCAAGACATCTTGTTACTAGTTGCTTTTGCAGTAAAAATTACTCCAATAACTATTGACACAAGTTCTTTCAATGCAGGAAAGGCGTATGTTGGAAAAATCAATTAATTAATTAATTTTTTGTTACGTCATTGTTATAACAATTAATCCGGGAACTTCTCAATTCAACATGCTGTTTCGAAGTGCTAAACTCTATATTGCAAAAATTTTCAACCGCGTCACAAATATTGTGCAAAAATGACATTCCCATAGTACACCTAGAAAGTACGTTCTCCTGAACTACTAATTGTGAAGGGCCCTCCATCTGTAAAAGAGCTGTACTCTGTATGATTCATTTTTTTTTAAACTATACTTATCCTGTAAATATAAATCGCCACATTCAGCGAACAAAAAATGACCACTGGCATGACCACTGGCATGAAAATAGGGCAACATTTGCTGGATACTATTAAGATGAAGGTACCAGTTTCCGCTTCTTTCGGCCTCAATCAATTGTTTCATAACTGATATCACGCGAAAGTAAGAAACCCATAATTTAGCAGTTAGATTACGTTACTAGATGATTGTCAAATTTTGAAGCTGATTCTTTGACGCATTCTTCTTGGTCCCCTCCAAGTATTACAGACTTGTTAAAATCGCATAGAATTGCTTACCTGCGTGTTGGTCTAGTGATAAATCAGTTTCCTGCATGATCAATTTTGTGAGGTGGACACATGTGCTCTGCACGGACGAGAGTATACATGACCTGCATTGGTATTCTCATTTTTCAATACTGCACGTGTCGAGATGACTATCTTCATTCCACAGAATGCGATTTTTATGTAATGTCTTTCTCTATTTGAATCGTTATGTGTTGAGTTCGCACATAAGAATCCCAGTCCAGATAACATCTTTTTAAGTGAGTTCGGTGCAAAAAGTGTACTTAGAAGCTCGCTTAATTCACTTTCATTTATAATATACCCTATGGATCCCATGAACGACATCAATAAATGAAAGCCACCTAATCGTATAACGACTTTCTCAATTTTGCTTCCATGTCACACGAACAAACAATTTGTTTTGCTTTAAAATAGAGTGGCTGATCAAAAGTGATGAAACATGTTTGCTGATTTAATTACTTTTCTTATAGGCTAATGCTATAACAGTAAAAATCGTATCGAAGTTAGTCAGTGGTGCATTAATGAAAGGCAAACAAGCTATAACAGATTTTTAATATAAATGGTTTATTGTCACTTCTGCCATATATACGTTCCATCCAGGTATATTGGGCAAATCAGCCGAAGAGACACAGCAGATCTGAATTTGCCGACATTATTGTATTTGCGACTGAAGAAATAGTATGGAGATCTATAATAGGAATTCCCTGTAGACTGGAAAAGTTTATCTTCTCATGGCTGACAGCATACAATGGATGCCTCCCATGGCACGAAAAGTGTTTCTGCCATCAAGGGTTTGAGTATTAATGTCAGCATTGTCGAAAACATACTGTGAAAAGGCACTCCCGTCAATACCCAAAGGAGGGCGCATCAAAACCGAAACTTGTACGTGTACGAGGAACAAAATCCTAGTGAAGCCAAGGTGCCAATCAGCTTGCGAAATCCGTTTTCAACTTTTTGATTCGAGCGGTAGGCTCAATGAATAAAGTTCGTATTGCTTTGCAAGCTGCGTAATTGCTCAAATTTTAATTCTCGTACACGAAAACGGTTGGTTTTATGAAAAAAATTATAATGACCAATTTTAAAAAGAAAATTATGTAGTTTAATTTACTACATAACCATTTTTACTGCAAAAGCAACGAGTAACGTGATATCTTGAAACATCTCTTTTTTATAGATTATTGTAATATGATGGCGACAGCGGCAAAGATACGAGGTGGCAAAATAAAAATTCGAAAAAAGCAGCTCAGAATACGTAATTAACAGTGCTGTTCCTAAAGTGGCGCTGGGCAGTAACAAATCCTACACAGAACACGAGGCTAATGAACTTAGTAGTGCCGATGACACCAAATTTAAAAAAAAAAGATCTGAAGGGAATTATCTATTCAATATTTTCCTCCTCTTTCCCCCCACCAAGTACGCCCTCCTAATGAGGTGAAGTTTGAACTTGAGATTGTAAAATTCTTTAATGTTAGTGATTCTATAAATTTTCATCAAAACATAAATAGTTATCTCTAACAGAACTTGACAAAACCCGTCGTTTTTGTATGCAGAAATAACTTTCACACTGGAAGAGGTAAAGACAAAGTCAGATATCTGAAAGAATTAACACACTACTCAGAAGTAAAATATAAGTATGAAATATACAGAGTGGCCCAAAAGTCTGGAAACCGCCAATTATCTCGTAAATTGCTAGTCATAATTGTACAAAATTTGGGGTACACCTATTTTGGGATACGGAGATTCCAGATTTGATATTTGCAATGTTGCCAGATTTTCCGTTTCTCTTATATTATTAGTCACTTTAGTTTTTCAAATTCATCACCCTATATATTCAGTCATTATTGGCATCTCCTATTTAATACGAGTTCAACCATATGTAACACTTATGATTTTAGGTAGCCTGGAAGGTCTTAAATAAATGAAACAGAAGTCTGGCAACTCCTAATTGTCACAAAAATTTTTAATACAAACTATTTTCAACTACCTTAAAACGTAACAATTAAAAGATTACACCATTTTTAATATAATGGTTACTTTATCAAGTGTTCAAAATGTGCTCCATTTGTGAGGTGACAGTACGCTAATCGATGATAGAATGCATCTACCACATTTCTCCATGAATATTTTATTTATTTAAGACCTTCCAGACTACATAAAATCATAAATGTTACATATGGTTGAACTCGTATTGAATAGGAGCTTCCAATAATAACTTAATATACAGGGTGATGAATTTTAAAAACCAAAGTGGCTAATAATATAAGAGAAACGGCAAATCTAGCAACATTGCAAATATCAAATCTGGAATCTCCGTATCCCAAAATAGGTGTACCCCAAATTTTGTACAATTAGGACTAACAATTTACGAGATAATTGGCCGTTTCCAGACTTTTGGGCCACTCCGTATATATGTGACCGTTGGGAAATTCTATATAAGAGAGGTTCCCATCAAAAGATCTTGAGTAATTTGAAAACAACCTGTATTACATAAATTTCTTCACCTTTACCTACCATTTAGTGGCATTTATGGTATGCATATCTAGAGATTTCTTAGACATATCACGAAAAGAAGTAGCTAATAAATATGAAGAAATAATTTTCTGTTTAAGAATGTCTTTGATAGTCAGTTCTCGCAAGAAACTCCATTTAAAAAACACTTTGAATTGGATCTTTTTCA
Organism: Psylliodes chrysocephalus; assembly: GCA_927349885.1. Lineage (NCBI taxonomy): Eukaryota > Metazoa > Arthropoda > Insecta > Coleoptera > Chrysomelidae > Psylliodes > Psylliodes chrysocephalus. The sequence continues at coordinate 50,601,245 of OV651813.1, read as the reverse complement.
GCAAAAAAGGTCTGTAGAACATACCTAAGTTTTGATCATTACAAAATTGTTTTTTTCTTCTGAATTTTAGAATAATTAGTAGAAGTTTTAAAATTTCAAAATTAATGAAGTTTTCACAGCTTGCAATAACTATTTATACAGGGTGTTTCATTGATAAATGGGCATATGTCAACTACATATGGGGGGGTTACTTAGGTGGTTTCAAAAAAACCCATCCTTCACGGGTCTGTCGCCCTTTATAACCGAGATACTGGGTGTTTTATCAATTTTGTCGATTTCTTTCTAGGCTCATAAACTTTGAAAGACACTGTATATCTTTTTGAAATTTGATATACAAGTACATCTTAATTGGTTAAATCCAGTCACGTATTAATAATAGGAAAAATCCAGGTTCGGAAAAACAAAAAAATTTCAAATTCTTCGATACCTACAACAACACCCTGTATATCATAATTTTGAAAATCAGTTAACATATTCGAAAAAAGCAGAAAAAATTGAGTTACACCAAGTTGTTTTGGTATTTCCGCATACAGTTTCCTTACTTATTAATTTGAGTCAATTCTAAATGTTTCGATAAAAAGATAAAATAAAACAAAATAATTTTTTTCTAATTATTAAGTTTTCGAGATTTAACTAGGACAATCGTAACCTTATTGCATGCTCTTGAATATTTAATCCAATTTTATTGAAAAATTAAACGACAGGTCAGTATTGAAGAGAAAATTCTAATAATGGTTAAAATAAAAACGCCCTATATATGAAATTTTAATATTTGTTAAAAATGTATTGTTTGTTAAAAAATTAAAATTTTAAGTAAATAATAAAAATACACTCACATTTTGAACAAAGTATACATGCTTTAAAACACTAATCTGTGAAATAATTCTAAATTTTAATTGTTAAAAATAATGGAAAATTATTACATACGTATTATGTATAAATTCGTTTATTTGTTTCAAATAATTATTTTATTAAAAACTCGGTATTTTCTTAAATCTTCGGATGCACTCTGAATAATAAAAAAGTAATTAAATACTATGGCTTTTAGTATGTATTGTTCATTTCAGTGAACAATACCATTTAAGTTGGATTTTCCTATTTTTACTTTCCTATCTGTATACAGTCATAAGGAACGTATAGGAATCATGATTTTTTTTTACCTCGAGTTTTTAACGGATTTTTACATTTTGGGGACCCCTGAATACGTTTTGACTATTTTTGCTATGATTTGTGTATGTGGTGCATGTGGTGTGTGTGTGGTGTGTGTGTGGTGTGTGTGGTGTGTGTGGTGTGTGTGTTGTGTGTGGTGTGTGTGGTGTATGTGGTGTGTGTGGTGTGTGTGGTGTGTGTGGTGTGTGTGGTGTGTGTGTTGTGTGTGTTGTGTGTGGTGTGTGTGTGTGTCTGTATTCACTATAACTCATGAACCGATACAAATAAAAACACCAAATTTTAAACTTAAGCTTTACTTCGGCGTCCAATGAACTGATTTTGGGCCGAGTCGGAACATCTGGGGGGTACTTTATATGTAGTCATTTTTATATTTTATGAAATATATCTGTTATTTACGTTTAAAGAACAAAATTCTTTAAATAAAAGGTAATTCTAATATTATTATCTATAATTTTTGTTTTATACAAATTTTTTCTTAAATGGTCCGTATTCTAGAAAACTGACAAAATGTAAAAAAATCAAATAATTCTCTGTAATATTTGTTTTATACATAATTTCTCTAAAATGGACCGTATTCGAAATATTTGAGAAAATGTGTAAATTTCGAATTTTGAAGAAAACTCAAAAACGGATAAAGAAAAAAACAATAAATCTTAAGCATAAGTTTTATTTCGACCTGACGTGAAAAGATTAGATTTTGGACAAAGTCGGAACATCTGGGGGGTACTTTAAAGGGGGCCGTTTTTATATTTTATGGAATATATTTGTTATTTATGTTTGGAGAAGAAAATTGTTTAAATAAAAGTTACTTCTAATATTATTATCTATAATTTTTGCTTTATAACAAAATTTCCTGAAATGGTCCGTATTCGGGAAATTTGACAAAATGTGCAAAATTCTGATTTTTAAGAAAAATGTTGAACTAAAAGTTGTTTGCGATATCGATCTCTATAATTTTTGAAGAGGTTGAGTGGTGTGTACACAATGGGTAATAAGAAATGAATCGAGAGTATTTAAACTCAATTTACACACTTTAAATACTCTCGAATCATTTCTTTCTTCTATAATTTTTGTTAACACCTGATTTTTCTAAAATGGACCGTAATGGAAAAATTGTAGGAAAAGTGCTAAATTTAAATTTTTCAGTATTTTCGTTTTCAATGAATATCTATAGAAAAATGTTTCCAGGTAAATGTATGTGGAAAATGTATATATTTAGTTTATCCTCTAAACATTTATAGAGGTGCTACAATAGGTTGTACAAAATAACCGGAAAAAGTCTATAATAACTAGAGGAAAGTCATGTGTTGGACATATCAGATTTTTGGAAATAGTTAAGTAGGCTGTAGTAAAAAAAATTGATAGTTCTGTATAATATTGCAAATTTGTACTAGTGTTATTTAATAATTTTTTGCCCAATATGCCCCATAAATTTGAAAATAATGAATAAGCTGCCCGAAGGAAATATGAATGCCGATTTCCTGGTCGAAGGTTATCAAATTACAAAACATTTTCTAATGTAGGTATTTAGTTACCTTAAAGAACATGGTAAATTCCCAATAGCAAAAGAAAATGAACAACATGAGAAACGATATATTCTCGAAATGGTCTAAGCGGCCCAAAAATCAGCTCAAGAAGAATCAGTGACGCCATTAATGTTCCTCCGTCTACGGTTTGGCGAAGTTTAAAAAATATATCTCCATTCATACATTTACAACAAGTCCAGAGGCTGCATGAAGGAGATGAAATTCCTCGACTTGGTATTGAGAAACAATTGAATATTACACAGGTGCTTGGTTACCGATTAGGCTCAGTTTACTAGATACGGTAAAAAAATCCGTTTGTCGTAGGACAAATACACTCACAGATAAGATTTTCTATTATTATTTGGTGTGGTGTTATTAACAACCGATTGATTGGACCGCATGTTTTACCACGTCGACTAACTGGTGATGTTTATTCAGAATTCCTGCAGAAAGTTTTACCCATACTTCTAGATGATGCAGCTGTTGATATTAGAAGAATGTACTTCCAACATGGATGGGGCTTCACCTCATTTCAGGGTAGCAGTAAGAAATTTTCTGAACTTTAACTTTCCAAATCATTGGATAGGCAGAGGTTGATCTCATAACTGGCTTGCTAGGAGACCTGACTTTAACCCAAACGATTATCATGTTTGGGGTTATTTAAAGTCGAAAGTATATTAATCTGATGTAAACACTAGACAGAAACTTTTTCAAAGAATCGAGGATGCCTACGAAGAATTGAGAAATAATACCGCTATGATTACTAGAGCAATACGAAATCTCACTAAAAAGAGCTCAGAAATATATTGAACAAAACGGTGACCACTTTGAGTAACTGTTATAGTATAAATTCTCTACATAATTATTTCTTATTTATTTTTAGTTGTTTTATTATAATAAATGATACATATATTTTGTAGTGATTATCTTGTAAGTGTGGCACAAAGCAAAATTGTGTTTTTATCTAAATGCAAGTTTTTTTACCTTCTCTTATGTGTATATTATCTCAAAAGTACAAAGACTAGCCTGTGTTTTCATCAACGGTGCAATGAGAAACTGCCCTACGGTCGCAATGGAGGTGATGTCAAACCTTACCCCTCTTTATTTAATGATAGAGAATGTGGCAAAAAGGACACGATATAGAATTATCAGGAACGGAGTAATCAGACGAAAGTCTACTTGCTTCAGGACCAAAGATACCTGGGATATGACCCAGGAAAAATAATGAAAAAGTACAGTTTTGTGAAAAACTTCAAAATCACAGAGCTGAGTTGCAAGAAAGAATGGAGCCAAGAATGCATCGCGCTTGCAACCGAAAGACATGCTATTCAGTGGTATACGGATGGTTTCAAAAGCATAGAAAGAACTGGAATAGGAGTGTATGGGCCGAGAACCAAGCACTCCGAAAGCTTGGGAAAATACCCAAGCATCTTTCAGGCAGAAATTCACGCCATCGAGAAGTGTATCCAGATAAGATCGAGAAAAACTATCGTAGACAAGAGATTATCATCATGTCCGATAGCCAAGCAGCCATCAAAGCGCTGAGCTCTTAAGTAATCGGCTTAAAAATGGTCTGGAGATGCCTAGAGCCATTGAATAAGCCGAGCGAATTACTCTCACTTGGGTCCCGAGACATACCGGGGTACAGGGTAACGAGATTGCAGTTAGTCTCGCAATGAAAGGGACTCAAACACCCTTTGTGGGACTTGAGCCGTTCTTCGGTATCAGCAGTAATATAATATTAGAAGAGATTAAAAAAGAAGTGAGCAGTAGAAGAACCGATAATTGGAACAATCTCTTGGGGCTGATACAGACTAAGACACTTCTGAGTGAATATAACCAGAAAAGATCGGAAGCCTGTATCTGCTTGAGTAAGAACAGGCTACGTATTGTAACAGGGATCCTTAATGGGCATTGCCGAATAAAAGGACACCTTAGTAAACTAAGAGTAGTAGAAGATAGTGAGTAAAGAGTCTGTGAGGAGGATGATGAAACCTCTATTCACTTTCTACCTGAATGTGTAGCACTCCAGAATCCAAGGGCAGTATACCTAGGAGCATATCAAATAGAAGAGGGAGATTTACCTAACTTGAAGCCGCTCCAAATCCTACACTTTCTTGAGAAGATAGGATTGAACGGATCGTTATAGGAATTGAGACATTTCCTTGCTGCATTAGCGACAGAAGGTGGCGCAATACATATGTGTATAATTTAAATTTTTATCCAATATTATCACACACTGTCGTTACAACTACAGGACGTTTAAGATAATATTGAAATTACAATTTTAATAATTTTATACCAATACAAACCTGTCATTTCGTTGTTTTTTTAAAGACTGAGATCCAAAAATAAGAATGCACAAGGTTAATGATATTATGAATTTCAACTCAATAAGTAAGCACTTAATTAAAAAAAAAAAAATTGTTTTGTTAATTTTATTTCATCTTTTTATCGAAACATTTGCAAAAGATTCAAGATATTTAACGTGAACCTAAACCAAATAGTCTAGCGAGCTTCATTCATTTTAAAGACGAGTTCGGTATCCTCTTTGTTATTTAACAGCCAATTTACAGATATACTGGTTTTTGTAGAGTTATATTGAAAGATGTAAAATATATCATGCAGACAAGCAATACTACTTTGTTATTAAGACTAAGAACTTTTTTACTATACTTTGTTTTTAGACTAGGAGAAGCGAATTGGAAAGTCCTATTTACAGAGGGAAAAATAACTAAAAAAGTAACTATATATCATTTTAGCGGTAAATTTAAATTTGTCTTGTATCATTTCAAAAAAAAAACATGTTAAACTTTGTTATGAATGCATTGAAGTCAAAGTTTTAGATAATCAACGAAAAAAGATGACACCAAATTGTGCTAATTCAGTTCTTTATTGATAATTGTTCTTTAGCTGCAATTTTATTTTTTCGCTACTTCGTTTCATATCGCAGCTCGCACCAGTATGATGGGAAGAGAACCACCAGAGCAGCGACTAAATGCCAGTAAATGTCACCCAATGACAAAACAAAATATAAAATATTTGTTTAAATTTCAAGTTTAGAGTTTTAATTCGATATTTTATTCATTGTTTTATAAGAAACTGTGATTAGAAAATATTATATCTATTATAATAACAAAAAAGAAAGTAAATAGTAGGTATTTCAATTTGATGAAAAAATTAGATAAATGGGTATGTGAGTTCTAGGTGTTAGAAATGCAATTAAGCATACCTATTATTACTTACCTACAAAACATATTTAGGAGGAACTGAAAAATATATAGTTATAAAAAAGCTTATTAAAATTGCAGAATTTTGGCAGGTACAAAAAATAATGTGTTTTTATATTTATAGGCATTGGTTTATTTTTTTATTTGTAATATTTTTTCTTAATTAAACTACAAGATTACCATTAGTTATTTGTATGGATTTCCTAATTAAATAAAGGTTCTTTCTTCAGGTAAAATGTAGCAAAGTTCTAAAATATATTATGGGATATGTTTACAGACAAGTGCTTTGAAATCAAATAAATCAAAAGGATCATCACTTTACGAATTTTGTCTCCACTGACAAGATGTTATATTCAACAGTAAAAAGTGTAAACTTGTTGGCAACAGCTTCTTAAATGTATGGAAAAGTGCAATAAAGTAAAATGATACCAGCTTTTACTATATTCCCCACTCGACCATTCTCTGTTGGGGTTCTAATTAACAGTGCTGTTCCTAAAGTGGCGCTGGGAAACAGTAACAAAGCCTACACAGAACACGATGCGAAATAACCCTGGTAGTTGAAGCCGATGACACAACAAAAAATAATAATAATAATAATAATAGCTTCAAAATTTATAATTGTTGCAATAAATTGCACATTGTGTATCAGAATGTCTTTGGTCTTTTCAAAAACATATTTTTGTACAATATAAAGCAGATGGTATATTTTTTTGAGACATCCCTTAAGCATTTTGAAAATTAAATGTTTATTTGCAGGTAAGATAAGTAAAGATTATTAAAGCTAGTCATAAAAAAGTAATATGTAACTTTATTTCAGCAATTTAAAATATTTTTTTATAAACAAATAAAAGGTTTTTAGTATGATCGGTAGATTATGTTTTCATTAATTCAGCACTATATATGTTTCGGAATAAAATTCCAATTTCTGGTGCAGTCTCAGCTTTCTAAAATTTAAAAACAACATTTAGGGACATAACCAACACTTTAAAATGATCATGAACAAACCCATCTTTTTGTTTGTGATAGTGTGTAGTTGTATGTATTCCAAGTATTAATATCTGGTTAAACAAATATTAGGATAACAAAAATAAGAGTTTTTACAGAATAAAAAATTACCAGTGGCGGTACAGTATAAATTAAATAGCTTACAACTAGTTTATTAAATTAAAATAAATGTTAGACATCTCTTTTACAGATGTTAGTTTTATTATTTACAGAGTTTAATATGTATAAGTGGAGTTATAATACTTGCAGTCTTATTTTATAAACCTCATTTAGTTGATTTACTTTCTTGATATTAGGTTTAAAATTTAAAAATAACGTTTGATTTATGAGCAATTTTTATAATATATCTAGAGCACATTTTCGACACTTGTTTGGAAAGTTCATTTACATATAGCAATTTAATAATGTTTAAAAAAGGGTGCCACTTTATGTTTTTGACTATTTAAGTACCAAAAGCGATTTATTTAAAATAAACAGTTCTAAAACAAGGTATTTTTTTAGGCTAAATAATGACAGTTTTGGAGGCCACAAAAAAATATTAGTAATGAAAATATACGAAATAAACACCACAAATTATAGACACATTTAGATGAAAATAGCACTTTTAAATATATCCTAAATATTTTGAATATTTTGTTGTTTTAAATATTAATTAACAATTTTGTAAATTGGTTTATTTTCAAATAAATAAAATTTACTTGAATATTTAGTTTATTTTAATGATTTTAATTAGATATTAATCCATTTTTAGTTTCAAAAATTCAGTAATGAAGTTGTTAGTTTTTTTTAAGTAGAACACCAAAAAAGTAATGTTGACCAATTTATAATATACAAGGTATCTCTAAAAGGTGCAAAAAAAATGATACCACATATTCCTAAGGCTTAAATATAACGTTCTAACCCAAATTACCTCAGTCCAAAAGAGGATGATTTCGGAAATACAGAGTTTTAAAAGTTCAATTTGGTTTTAGTTTTTTATAAATATTTTTTTAAATAATTGGTCTATTTTCAAAACTTTTGGGTAGGAGGGTTTTGTGGATCAAAAAATTTAAAGCTACTCTCATTTTTATTCCTCTTACCACTTATAATTTTTTAAGGTAAAAGACGTTGGAGAACAAGAAATTATTTATAATATAAATAGAGAGCTTAAAAAACTTATTTCGTTTTAAATGTGTGTAAGGTACCAATGGTATATTTTACAATAAAAAAGAGCAGCTTTTAATTTTTGTATACTACACTTTACAGTTTTGTAATTTTTTTTTAAATATTGGTTAGAAAAACAACTTATGAACAGTAGTATCTTTATTTTGTAATTTTGCTATAGCTTAATTATTAATATTAAAATTTGAAGAAAAAAAAACAAAAATACATAGGAGGTGCCGATAAAACATAATAAGTAAAAAAGTACATCTTGACATTTACATTGAAACAAAAACAAAAAACACCAAGAATCAATATGTTAATCTACATCAGAAGATTCGTTTTTTAGCTGCCACCTCATTATTTATTGGTTTCTTTAGGCATTTCATCGACAACATAAAAATTATGTGCATCTTTATGTTGCCGAATTAGGTGTAAAAGTTGATATTGCTTAAATATTATTTAAATAAATTTAACATTTTTAGTTTGTAACCACTCCTGCATTTCAGCTTTTCTTGATGACAAAGGATGTTTTTTGACTATGATATGATGCATTTTCCATCACAATCACAGCATCATTGGAAACTTTATCAAAAAAGTAGAAAACTAATTCTAAAGTAATTTGGATTTTGTATCTTCATGGTAAATGCATTTTCTACAAAACCTTCTTCAGAATTAGCATGTAAAATATTAAGGCACCTTCCCTTTCTTGTAAGGCTTTTCAGCCTTGTTAATAAACCTTACTATGACCTTAATCTAAGTAAAAGATTGCCTAAAAACTATATACATTATAAATAAACAGTACATTTGATTGTTCAAAGTTACAAACTTACCTAAAGTTATTATGTTTCAAGAAAGTATATAAAGAAGACTAATATATGTGACAAATCTAACAGCCGTATACATAGTCGATCGCCAGCGACTCGCCAGAGATTAATTTCGGCGTATCGCCAGCGATTCGTTGGCGATCCGCCGGCGAAAGCCCAAAAAGCTGGCGACTCGCCGGAGATTGTCACCGGAACGTCATTTCACGCAAGTTTTTATTTTCTTTTATAGGGATTATCACCGGTATCTCTCGCATTTTATTCATGATTCATTTCTTAAAACTCAAAAAATAATGAACGAATATCAAATTTTTCCCTATAAAAGAACATGAAAACGGCGAATCGCTGGCGATACGCCGAAATGAATCTCTGGCGAGTCGCTGGCGATCGACTATGTATACGGCTGTTAATATTTCAATTCTTGCAAAATTTTATTCAATCTAGATAACTCATTTTTAAAAAAGAAATCATGTACTAATCTTCAAATAGCATTTAGAACCTCTTATCAAATGTTTTTAGAAGTCCTTGTCTTCCATCAATACTATACTTTTTGAACTAGATACTGTTTTATTATTGCGGTATTATTTCAATACTCGGTAAGTTGTTGACTTTGCAATACCTGTAAGAAAAATTCCGATTATTTAAAATTATTTTTAATTTGAAACTAATGAGTAAAACTTACCGGTGACTCGAGAAATTTTAGATATAACACTAACAGCCGTATGCATAGTCGATCGCCAGCGACTCGCCAGAGATTCATTTCGGAATGTCATTTTACGCAAGTTTTCATTTTCTTTTAAAGGGATTATCGCCGGTATCTCTCGCATTTTATTCATGATTAATTTCTTAAAACTCAAAAAATAATGGACGAATATCAAATTTTTCCCTATAAAAGAACATGAAAACTTGCGTGAAATGATATTCCGGTGACAATCTCCGGCGAGTCGCCAGCTTTTTGGGCTTTCGCCGGCGGATCGCCAGCGAATCACTGGCGATACGCCGAAATGAATCTCTGGCGAGTCGCTGGCGATCGACTATACATACGGCTGTTAATATTTTGGTTTGTTTTGCAATGCCTATTTGTACATATTTATTATTTACTGCTCTTCTGAGAGGCTGTAATGGCCTAAACTTGTTTGTTTTCGTTGTTTTGGTGAACTCTGCGAGGAACTGCCATGATAGTATTTGATGTAGAAGGATCCATAATGGTTGACATTGAATACAGTTGCTTAATTAAGTTCTGAAAAGAACTGTTATTACCGAAATAAAATAAAAAACTAAGTAATAATGATGAGATATAAAAGCAATAACAAAACTTAAAATTTAGAATGTCAGAACTGTCAACAATAACAATTATCAGCTAAAAAGTGATGTATGAAACTGACTGCAATCTGACCAATTAGAAGTCTACAGAATTGCCAATTTAAATTTAAATCGCTCCTCTTTAAGTTTAAAAACAGAGTATAAAACCCTAAAATTATTGCTTTAAAAAAATGATCAAAGTTGTTTTTTGTAATTATCAGTAAATGTTTATATTCAAAACACATTTTCTATAATCTGCAATTCAATTTGTATAGGTTCGTTGTTGTATACTGTACGATTATTTCACATACATAAATGAAACCAACTATTAGATAAGCAATTTTAGTTCTGATTGGAATGAAAATGACGCGCACTTTAATTCCTTCATTTTTAATTGAATTACCAATTAGGTACGTTTCTGCAGACGTTTGTGATAGCAAACTGCTTTTATTTCTGTTTTAGTTGCGCATACTCTTGACTATAAAAAAACTGTTGCAATAACAAACACATTATTCGGTTTACTCCCATATCCATAGTTACATTCCTGGGAAATCCCAAAATAAATTTTTCATAATTACCACTAGGAAATATTGAAAACTAGTTTTGAACCCCCAAAGTGAAAAAAAATTTGTGAAAAATAAATAAACTCTGCTTCGGACTGAGATTCGAACCCTTCTATTTGTGTTTTACGCACACTGTCTTGTAAATCAGCTATAAGTACATTAGATGGCCGATTCTGAATCCTTACATGAACGTCAGACTCTTGCACAGTTTTTCTTTGAGCGCTTCAATAAACAAACAAAAATCCTATCACTAATAAAAAAGGAAGAAAAAACTCTAAACCAAATTTATTTCGAGTTGGTCATTGGTTATTTGTGGTAACAAATGTGTATACCAGAATTTAATTAGATCTGCTTGATAATATCTATGGAAATATCTTTGGATAACATCTAGGGAAACATTTCTGGAAACATCTATGGGAAACATCTATTGGAAACATCTATGGGAAACATTAATGGGAAACATCTATTGGAAACTTCTATGGAAAACATGTATCGGAAACATCTATGGAAAACATCTATGAAAAACATCTATGAAAAACATCTATGGGAAACATCTATGAAAAACATGGCAACATCATAGTATAGCAACAACACGGCAAAACTTATAGTATGAAGTGATATGCATAAAATGTTACTAACGGAAGCCTTGAAAAAATTAACGCATTTCGGAGCATACAATTTTTCTTCTTTTCAATTGTCAGTTTGAAATTATTTTAAAATCATGCGTAGTTATCACATACATGACTCGTATCTCTATCTTTGTTTTCTTATCGTTTGTTAACAGTTAAATTATTAATATGACAGCTGTCAATGTATTCATGCTAATAATTAAGGTTTTTGTTAAGACTCGCTCATCACATCATGAACGTACTCGTATTTACATGAATATAAATAGCTGTATCAATTGAAAATTAAGAAATTATCAAATTCGCTCTATAAAAACAAATTCCTACCACGAGCGAACTAACTATAACGTGCACATGAATAATTATATTTAAGGATTCCCATAAGCTGCTTGTATCGGATTAAATCGAACATGCTTTGAAATAATTACCTACATTAATCAGTACTTAAGATAGGGAGCTGTTGAGTTAATCAGCATCGCAGTTGGTAGCAAATAATAAATGTATCTAGTTTATTATTCGACTTATGCTTTTTATATGCTCTTAAATATGTTATTTTAACGTTCGAAACACTTTGACCAATTTGTAAGTGCAAATGAGGTCCGTATTAAACGCTATAATGGAATTTGAACTGAAACATAATGGAATGCTAACCGTCAACATTAATTGGGCACTAAAATAAAACTTTATTATCGAATAGAAAAACTTTAAGTTCGGAATAACTATCAATTCGTCGTATTATTTATATATACAGGGTGTCCCGAAATTAGACGGTCCTAAAATAGAAGTAAAAGTTTACATAAACAGGTCCGAAAACGTTTTGTTTCCCAGATAAAGGGGTCTATTCTGTAACAATTCCTTTATATTTAAAGGCCTTTTAACATATTTATTTCTTTACTTCTGTCATTATTTAAACGGATCTTTAAAACACATTAGAGGACTATCTTAAAGAAATCTGTTTAAATAATGACAGAAGTAAATTAACGAATACAAACATATTTTTAAAGGTCGCCAATATTTTTAAAGTCCGTTAAATATAAAGGAATTATTACAGAATAGACCCCATTTGTTAAAAGTGAAGTCCTGATGACACATTTTTGTAAATATTTTATAAAATTTTAAAGATAACTAAGTGACATTTGGTACAAATCCTAAACATTTTACGCTCTAGTTAATGGACTAAACGCCAGTTTTTGATCGTCTTCATAGTTGGGTAAATTAGGGGAGGGGCTTAGGGTTAAATTGTCCTAAGTTTTTTTGTTGATTTTTTTTAGCATTTTTGGCTACAAAATTTGGAAAATCAATATGTCCTTTAAAATAAAGCTACTTTTGTTGTATCTCGCGGACGCATCATTTTCAAGAGAAAAGCATTTAAAAATTTCATGATAAGTTGATGTTATCGTATTCGAAACAATAATTAGTAGGCCTGTGGAATCAGAAATTTAATTTTTTTTAACTCTGGATAACCGGTGACTAAAGAAATATATTTACAAAAATGTGTCATCAGGACTTCATTTGTATCTCCACTGTATCTTCACTGTATCTCCAAAACCAAACGTTTTCGGACCTATGTTTATATGAACTTTTATTGTTAAAATAGGACCGTCTAATTTCGGGACACCCTATATATATCACGTTGAGTACGGGTGTGAAGAAATAAAAGTCATGTGTGACGGGAAATTTTGGCACTCATCTTACTCGGATAAAGCTTAATTTATAAATTTTATGTTTCAACAAATTTATTTTTTTAAGTTTTTGTTAATTATTTAATTTTTTTTTTTCGTGACACAACGTTGATGCCTCGCCGTCTATATGACTAAATTCAGAAGGATGGACGGTGAGCATTGATATGATGCCACATTTTTGCGCGTTTAGACCTGTCGATTTACATGCATGTGAAACAATACATTTGTGCTGGAGCGGCAGTCGCTGCGTGTTTGAGCTAACGTAAACATAATGGGTGATTTTGAGAAAGAACAAAAGAAATTACGTGAACTGTGGGATAATTGCATGTCTGATGAAGACAGCAATGTTAGTGAATTTGGCGAAGTTTATCTGTCCCACGAGTATAGGCCCGGCGACAGCGAAGATGAAAGTAGTGAAGAGGATAACTAAAATTTTCATGAATCTTTAATCATTACGTTTTTTTATGTTGTAGATACAATAGATGCCGTAATTGCACATTTTGCTGAAATTGATGGTAACTCAGAAGATGAGAGTGCTGATTCATCTAAGAACGTAATATGGGGCCCAATCGATAGTACTTCACTAAAGCAATTCGATTTTACAGAGAATAGTGTTGGATTTAATGCAGAAATTTGTGAACAGTTTATTGATAAGCAGCCTCATGATTTTTTCAAAATATTTGTGACAAGCGAGATAATAGAATTTATGGTAAGCCAAACAACTATCTATGCCAAATAAGTTCTAAACATGAATCCAAAAGCTAGGGGAAACGTAAAGAAATGGAATCCTACCAACAACAAGCAAATGGAAAGATTTATGGGCTTTTTTCTTTGGATGTGACTTATGAGGCTACCGCGACTAATGGCTTATTAGAGTACCAATCCTCTTTACCTTAACAAGGTAAAAAAAGTTATGTTAAGAAACAGATTTGAACAGCTTTTGCAAATGTGGCCTTTTAATAATAATGAGGATGAAAATTTTGAAAACGATAGACTTTGAAAATTAACGCCTTTAGTAGAAAAGTTATTAGATCGATTTCAAACTGTTTATACTACTGAATCTAATGTGTGTATTGATGAAACTCTTTTTCCTTTTCGAGGTCGCCTCCGGTTCAGGCAATACATAAAAAATAAAAAGAATATATTTGGTATAAAACTCTATAAACTGTGCACGTCTGGAGGATGCAGCTACAATTTAAAGATATATTGTGGAAGTGAGAATGGAGAAGGCGGTCTTTCATCATCTAACGTTGATGGTTCTTTGATGGACGAGCTGTTGGATAGTGGACGTACAGTTTTTACCGATAATTACTACACTAGTGTGTCTTTAGCTGCTCGTTTATTGAAAAGAAAAACGCACTTAGTGGGAACAGCGAAATCAAACAGAAAACTAAACGCGAAAGATGTTCTCTCAATAAAGCTACGTACTACGAAAACACGCAGTTCTAGCTACTTTTTTGACTGTGGCATCATATTAATGCCTCGTCGTCTCAAAGAAGACAAGCAGTATGACATTCGTTAAATGGTCATATTTTAACAGCGTAATCTACATCCTAAAATAGGAGTAAAAGTTTATATAAACATAGGTCCGGAAACGTTTCTTTTCTGAGATTACGCTGTTAAAATATGACCCTCTTATTTCGGGACACCCTGTATATTGACAATTGACAATTATTAATGGACTATGAGAATGCATCTGAATTTTTAGTCCTAATTACTGTAACATGCGCCTCGACTCATGGTAGTGGAGGGATAAGGTTGTACAAGGTGGGGTTAATTTCAGCTAGAATATGCTCGTTTTTCAGCTGAGAATGGCTTAGTAAAGATAAAAGAAATTAAACATTTTAATAAAATTTGTTGGTTTAATACAACCCAAGTTACTGGTGATTGGTTTTATATTTGAGTCAACATTGTCTTGACTAATTTGCTTGAAAAAAAGTATTCACAAAAATAAAAAATAACGGGGCCAAAAGCATATTTTTGGTTAACAAGTTAACTAAATGATTTTATATACATGAACGGCACTTGTACCTGTAGCTATTTTACATTGGTGCAAACAGAGGGCAATTAATTTGAATCGTGTCTACCGAAAGTAATGATGTTTGCACCAGAGCACAATAGTTAAATGCTTCTTCTAGCGAGAAAGCAAAGTGCAGTGTCACCGTTGACAGGTAATACTAATCTAACTTTGTTATTAAACAGTTGGGGCGAAATAAGCTTTGCTAGAATAAATGCGATTATTTATACACCTAAGGCTCAACTAAATACATAGGCTTCATGCAAGACTTATAGCAAACAGGCGAAGTAACTGGGTGCAGGAAGGTGCTGTCAAAAGTAAAATACCGATTAATCCGAGGATTAATCTTACTGTATACTTGTTGATTCTATTTACGATATTATGGTAGTTATCCGGAGCGGGGCTTCTTGGTGACAGAAAGGCCGGTGGGTACTTCTGTTAGGGCCTACCGTAGTCGTACAGCATGCACCGCAAGCATGGAAGTCCAGGTTAGTTTGTCTAGGCAGGTAGTGGATGTATTTATAATCATGCACAATATTCCTTAGATGTGAAAGTCATACGAGAAAGTAATGCACTGAGCAAGCATGTAAAGCTAAAGTCCAGTGATAGTGAAAAATATAAAATGACTTGAAGTTAAAGTTGAACAATAAATAAATGAATTTAACGAAGGAGGAAATTTAAAGGTAAAGTAGAAATATAGCAGTGAAGAAGAAGTAAAGTAGAAGGCCTGAAATATGAAAAGATTATGAGAGGCAATGGTCATCATGCAGAATTAGTTACACTTCCATTGATGTAATGTGGCCATAAAGTGAGTATTTTAATCGATAGTTATGCTGTGTTAGGAAAAGTGTGCGCTATAAGCGATTTTCTTAAACACTAAGAAGATTTCCTATCAATGCACAATTTTTCCCTAGGTAAAATTCAAAAAAAGTTTCGTGAGAGTGTTCCTTTAAGAGCCTTAGCAACAAAATGGGCGAAAATGGCTTAAACCAGTCCAAAACTTTGTACATCAAAGATTGGTCTCTTACTTAAGTCAAAATTCACATAAAAATAAGCGACCTCATATGCTGGTAAAATCACCAAAAATTGTCAGATTTAAATATTATACTCTAACTTGGACTATCGTACGTTAATTTTAGGATTTTACCTCGTCGATTTAATTTACGATAATTAGTTACACTAATCCTGATTTATCTCTTGTGATCGTAGTTCTCAGAAGATTCCAAATTTGACCCAACAAGCCAACCTCTTGAATACAAGATATATGTATCTGTATCTGTAACGTGGGGAGGGTGGGTTACCCCCATGGCACTTAGGCCTCATTAGGACCATTGTGCATCCTCCTAAAATGATAGGCACCTTCTAGCTCGTAAGCCAGCCTACAGATTTAATGTAGTTGACAACGTGCTTCTCTTATATCGGCCGGTGTTAGCCGATACTCGCTGAACACAAATATTTTAATAAATGAGAGCGTCGAGCAATCGTAAAGGATATTCTCGATGGTCTCACCTGCTTGTTCGCACCCTCTGCAAAGTGCGGATTCTAACAGCCCCATGATATGGAGATGCTTTCGTACTTGGCAATGACCAGTCAGAATGCCTGTGACTAGGCGCAAATTCTGTCTAGTTATAGTCAAGTATTTGTGTGCTGTAGTATTGTCAGGATAACTTAAGAGCTCACTGGCAACTCTGTAGTTTCTTGTTTCATCCCATCTTTCATTGAATTTCACAAGCGAATGTTCTTTGATTAGGTCTGTCACTATTGATTTTGTCAGACCAATAAAAGGGCCAGGTCTAAAAAGTATTTGGTTGGCTGCTTTCTTGGCCAGTGAATCAGCAAGCTTAGTGACATTCTAGTACTAACCCTGAGTAAATTCGTGGTCTGTTCAGGGTGAGTAATGCTTGTCTGCTATCTGTATGGGTGAGCATGTTCCTTCCAGTGATATTGTTTCTGGTTATTTCTTTTGCTGCTATAAGAATCCCCGTTAGCTCTGTTTGAACTACACTGGCACTATTGCTTACAGCCAATTTTATGTTTAGGTTTAAGAATCTGGAGTATATTCCACATCCCGAGCCCTGTTTTGTTTTAGAACCGTCGGTGTAGATATGAATTGTACCTGCCACTTTTGACTCTTCTATTTGTTCTATTATAACTTTATATAACTTATGAAAGATATATCTCGGTGAGATGGAGTAAATGTTCGCTTGAAACAGTGGGAGCGTATCGAGCGCATCCTGCCAAAAGCGGCTTCTCGCCTCATTAGATCCTACATCAGGTTTTATTTCAACCATGCGGAGGAGTATCACTGTCGTCAGAGCAACCTCCTTGATGTAAATATCAAGGGGAGTGAGACTAAGAGTGACTTCTATTGCTCTGGTAGGTGTTGTTTTCATGGCTCCTGTTATGTTAACACATGATATTCTTTGAATTTGTTCTAGTTTACGGATAGCTGTTAATTTTTGGGTTTTCGGTACCCAGACAACTGCACCATATGTTAGCATAGGTCTTATGATAGTTGTGTAAGTAAGTCCTTGCAAAACCCGTACGGAGAAACTCCAGGTGCGCCTCACGGTTCAACGACATTGTTCGTAAGCAATGTATGCTTTTTTAACTCTGTTTTCTAAATGCGAGTTCCATGTTAACTTGCTGTCAAAGGAGAGACCAAGGTACTTCACCTCTATTGCAAAGTTTAGTTTTGTGTTTAGGAGTGCTGGAGGGTTTAATTCCATTTTCATCCTTTTCCTTGCGAAAATGACGATTTCCTTCCTCTTCTTATTAAAAGACAGTAAATGGTTCTTGCACCACTGTTCGATAATTTTTAGAGCTACTTGCATTCTTTGGCAGAGTATGTTCTTAAAATTCTCTCTTTGCAGAATGACCAGGTCATCTACATATGCTACTGTGTAGTAACTGTCATTATTGAAGCGGCTGATGAGGGTGTCCAAGACCATATTCCACAGAAGAGGTGATAGCACCCTTCCCTGTGGACATCCCCTCGCAACCAAGCCTCTTATTTCCACATCTTCTACACCTATGTTTACTGCTCTCTTTGAGAGCATGTTATGTATCCACCCACTAACCATTTGTGGAACATTCATGTTGGTAAGTGAGTGTTTATAAGATATATGTATATTAGACTGGGTCAAAAAAATTGACAATTTTTTTTTAAATATATCGAAAATGTTATTCAGGATGACAAAAAAAAAATTCGTGAAGATTTGAGCCCTTAATATTAATTTTAAGAGGTCTGTCATTGCTATTTTTGATTTTTAGTCATAATTTGATGTTTTACGTCAGAACTGTCAAAACATTAAAGTGAAAAAATTATTTTTCACTTATTTTTATATAAAATTAAATTCTCTACAAAAAATTTCATTTTTTTTCTTCGATTTTAATCGTGAATAACTTTTGAAGAATTAAATTTAGGCAAAAATTTTAGTAGAACTTTTTTATAGAACACTAAATTTCCTTTTAGAATCCGACGTGAGCTTTTTTTAATATTCATTGATTCATTAGTTACAAAATTTCAAAGTAAAAAGGACAAATCGAAAAAACACATTGGTCTATTAAGCTCAATTATTCGGAAACGGCTAGTCTGACGAAAATTTTCAATCAGACCTTTTTGTAATTTTTGTAAATCTAATGTATAATTCCTGTTGTTTGTAAGTCAAGATCTATGACTGTAAAATTTTATATTATAGTAACTTGTAATAAAATAAAATATATATTGTGACTAGTTTACAATAAATATTATATTTAGACATAAATACATTATTTTACTTACATTAGAAGCTTTAAAACGATATTAAATTGATTTCTCCTTGTCTTCTTTAGTTTTACATTTGGTTTGTATCCTGTTTTACAATCTTGAATGACGTAAATCTTGCTTTGATGTTTTTTGTCACTAATGTTACTTGTACTCAGGTACTTTTTTCACATTATCTTGATTCATTTCACCAATTTTTTAAAAAATCACTTCATTTTACATTGACTTACATAGAAAATTGACACCGCTGTTATTCGACATGCCAACTACTGTCAATTTTGCAAACTTTATAAAAAGAAGGGCGGAAATTTGAAATTTGACCATTGCTGATTCGCCTCCTTTTCTCTAATCTTCATAGGTGTAACCAACTTATTCAGTGTTATCAACTAAGGTGGCCTAACAGCTACCTATCTTACATAACCAAATGAATCTCCCACTTCACGAAATTTCCCTTTATCGACAAAGTTGCGTGCGGCGACAATTAAAATTTAAACTATTTTAATACCAATTCAATCCATTTATACAGGATGTCACCCATTCAAAATAACATTTTAAAAGGTGAATTTTAAAGTGTTACAGCAGACCAAGTTATATTTACAGGAATCTGATAGGAACCACTTGCATTCCTGAGTGAACGTTCACTGAATTGTGCGGATCGGTCGATGTATATTTGTAGTTTTAATGTCTGCTGTGATATGAAAGTTTTTTTCTATTTTGTGAAAATGTTCAAAAAGTGTCTTAAGTTAGTACACCGTCAACCACCATTATGGGACAAAGTGTGTTAAAATTATGCAAATCAAGTACAGCATGACAAGAGTTGGCTAGCAGTTGTTTCTGAAATGTTTACGGACTGGAACGACGTAGATTCTAAAATGCAAACCAATTTTGCTTTAAACGTACTATTTCAACTGTTTGGCACAAACTGACGATCACTCAAAAATAAATACGCACAAAATCTGCACAAAATCTGCACAAAATCTGCACAAAATCTGCACAAAATCTGCACAATGTGAAAAAACAACACTCTTGCCGGTAATATGCATACGTATGTTGCACGTGCCAAGAATATGCATAGTGTAGACTCGGTCTGAGTAATCAAAATCAAAATTGGAATGTGAAAAATAAATTTCTTTCTTTGCTGTTTTTCTTTGGATATAATTCAATGACTGTTGAGGTTTTAGCCTATCTCCAAGTGTTTGTTTTCACCTTTGGTGTTTGGGGATAGTCTTAATAATTCGTAGAAAGATTTTTAAGAATTATTTCCAAATTTAAAAAAATATTCTTTAACTTATTTCTGATAAGTCGGACCTTTTGGAATTTGATTTACGATCTACGATATATTAAGTTCACAATTTTTAATCTAGAAGTTGTTTTCTGGAAGGAAACGATCGCTTGTATTATTTTGTAATACATGGCATTGAGAATTTCTTTTTTTCCGTTATTGTAATTTGTGATCTTCTAAAAAATCCTATATTTTTATACTCATACTTATCGTAGGTGAGCACTGAAGATAACTTAATTTCTGAATTAATTTATATTTTAATTAATTTTGCACGAAAATATTTCATTGCTAACTTAAAATAAATCCTTTTCAAAGAAACTATTACTAAAAACTCGATGTCCGTTATAACAGGTTTATTAATGATTATATGTGACAATGAATAATAGTAGTATTGCATTCCAAATAAGAGATTATTATTCTTTGCCAGATGTTGACTCGTTACAGTTTTCTTACTATAAATCTAATATTGAATAAATACGACTCATATAGGTGCACTCAGTATATGAGATTTATTGCTGATCTTTAATATTGTGCTTTCTTTTTATTCATCATCAATTTGTATGTCAAATTTATATAGGAACATAATATACAGGGTGTCTCATTAGTGTGACGAAATCCAATATTTCTCTTGTTTCTATTAATTTAAAGTTATCAATTAAAATTAAAATTTGTCAAAAACTATTACTTCTATTATATAATAACAAATAGAAAAATATCTTTTGTTTTTAAATATTTAACATTAAAAACTATCTTTAAATAAATCTCTCTCTTCCAAATGTTCGTATATACTGGCTGGTATTTCATTACCAGTCCATTTCTTTGGTGTAATGTGGCTAATGTATTTACCACCAAGCTCACTAATCACGTTAACATATTCATCTTTTAAAACACTGATATACATTTTAGCTCTAATCTTTTCTTGTGTTAGACTATTATCTTTTCTCCCGTAGAAGTAAATTGCATTGACTTCTTTCACCTGGTACCCTATTCTCAAACTCAGGAGAGTGCTCCTAGACTCACTGCTCCATCACCAGTGTTGTGAAGTGACCAAAATCAAATTGTACCATGGTATAGTAATAATAATTTTTTTCATTATTTTATCGTACAAACTAACCTTACTAGTGTGACGTTATCGAAGGCTGGTTAAATTAAGAGTTTATGGGGTTAGGGTTAGGGTTTTTTGATAATTTTTTTAAATAATCATATAAAGAAATAACACTTAACCTTTTCTTATTTCAAAAATATTTGTTTCTTCATGGAATCCTTACTGACTTTGATCTTCCATCTTTGTCTATACATTTTTAAAGATGTCGTGAATTTCATTTTATCTGTAGGTGTGAATCTTACACATCTATAACCCAAAGGATTTCCGCACTTTCCTTATACAGGGTGTCTGTAAAAGGTCTTTACAAAAACATACTACATATTCCTTAGACCAAAATAAGTCGATTTAAGTAAAATTACCTTAGTACAAAGTTGCTTCCTTTGGGCTTCAGAGTGCCTTGAATTTACAATTTTTAAATCGTTTTTCCCATATAAATTTAAAACGGCATATGCCATTTTACTGAAATTTTGTGTATTGGTAGAGTTTTATGTGGCAAAAAAAATGGTATTAAAATTTTGTCCGATAATAATACATAGGCGTAGAACTTGATTTTTTAAATAATTGCACCTTTAAAAATTCTACGCCAATGGAAGAAAAGGAGTTTGAGTATGAAATTTAGGTTGCGCAACTCATTTACTTTAAAAAAGGTACTCTCGATAAGACTCGATTACTCTTATGGTTTTGACGAAATTTGCATTTTAGTAATTTTAGAACATAAACAATAATTATTAAAATACAAACTCTGTCAAAACCATGAGAGTAAATCGAGTGTTATCAAGGGTACTTTTTTGTAGTAAATGAGTACCCAATCCAAATTTTATACTCAAACCCCTTTTCTGCCATTGGCGTAGAATTTTTAAAGGTGCAATTATTTAAAAAATCAAGTTCTACGCCTACGTATTATTATCGGACAAAATTTTATACGATGAAAAACATAAAAATGTACTTTTTTCATATCTTCTTCAACACCTCTAATCGAGACTTTTAACAAAAATACTCGTTTCTTGTCATGTACGATTTTTTGAGGAATATTAATTATTTGCCTGCAATACGTATACAAAAACATTTACTGTTGGTTTCCATAGTTTCATCTAAATAAAAATATTGTCAAATTTTAACACCTGATCTCTTGTTAACGATTGAAAGTGTTCTATCTGACTTAATAATTAAAAAAAAAAACAAATGCGTGGTTTATTAATATGGCTCTACAATATACTAATGCACAATATACCGATATATTACTGACATTAGGATTTTGTGAAGAAAATGCTCGAGAGAGAGTCAGGGTGTACTCTGAAAGGTTTCCAAATCGTTGTGTACCTAGCCACCCAACTTTTGCTGCTGTTGACAGACATCTTCGGGAAGCCGGTTCCTTTGCTCCCAACACTGTTGATAATGGAAGAAAACGTTTTGTAAGGATTCCTGAAGTTGAAGAAGACATTTTAGAACGTGTAAAAGAAGATCCAGAATTAAGCACCAGACGAATTGGAAGGGAACTAGGAGTAAGTAAAGATGTCGTTCATAAAGTGCTTAGAGAACAATTGCTATATCCATACCATAAGAAGCCAGTACAAGAAATATTAGTCCATGATCCTCAAATTTGTTTGGGTTTTTGTCGATTTGTTAATATGCAAAGAGAAAGAGATCCAGACTTTGTCAAGAAGGTTCTCTTTACCGATGAAGCGGGTTTTACAAGAAGAGGTATAACTAATACCCATAATGAACATGTTTATGCCGTTGAAAATCCGCATGCAATAGAGGTAAACCATTTTCAGCACGAATTCAAAATTAATGTGTGGGCTGGAATAATTGGTAATTTCATTGTTGGTCCTGTCATACTTCCACGAAGATTAACTGAAGAAAATTATTTGGATTTTCTACAAAATACGTTGCCAGAATTGTTAGAAGATTTACCTCTCCAACTTCGGAGATATATGTGGTTTATGCAAGATGGAGCTCCACCACATTTTTCTTTAAACGTAAGAAACCATTTGAATGAACAATATCCACAGACATGGATAGGCAGAGGTAATGACGCACCTGTAGACTGGCCACCACGTTCCCCAGACCTAACACCGATGGATTAATTTTTATGGGGACATCTGAAATCCACAGTTTACAGGGAACCTGTAGAAAATGAGGAACAACTCTGGCAACGTATTCAAGATGTAATAAACAATCTTAGAGGTGATGAAGAAGTTATGGAATATATAAGTTTAATATCAGTTTTGGTCCGATGTCCATAAAATATTTACTGTTACTACAAGGTGATTCGCCAATAATTTACACTATATTTTTTCAAATTTATTGTCCCGTGTATAAAAACAAATATCGGAAAATGATGTATATACTAATATATTTTGTAGGTAATTATAAAACAGTTACATTACCCAGTATATTTTAAAATCTACTGTAACGTTATTAACTTACTCAAAAGTCATTAAAAAAATGTAAGGCCTAGTTTGACTAAGTGTCACTTATTTAAAATTTTAAAAACAATTGCAGTCGGTTGATCAAAATATGAAAAGTGATTGGCGGATTTAATTTTTTTGCAGTGGTTACGAAATATATTCGTTCAGTTGAAGGCAATAGCATACTTTTTCGTTTTGTAATCTGTGCGTAGATAAAATAATATCCATGTGAGTGTAGAAAAAATAATTTTTCTACGCCTACATGGGTATTAGTTAATCTACGCACAGACTAAAAAACGAAAAAGTATGCTATTGCGTTCAACTAAACAAATATGATTTATATCCATTTTAGGTAGTGAGAGCACTTTAAAAAAATGAAATCCACAAATCACAGTTCATATTTTGGTCACCCAAGTCCTATTATTTAAAAATTTTTAAATAAGTGACAATTCTGTCAAACTAATTGTCAGTATATATTTTAGTTATTGATATTAAATATACATTAAAATGAGTATTAAAACTAATATCCTAAAATTGTCGGTGAAGATAAGGACAGAGCATCTGCTTTCCACGCGAAAAGCCCGGGATCGAATCTAGGCCGAGGAATAATTAAATTAAATTAAATCTTTTTTTTTTCATGTTTATTTTATTTTATAAATTAGTAAAATTGGTAAATTATTTTAAAATTAGTTATTTTGTCTAAATAATCTAAAATAATTTTTTAAATTTGTAGATTTTCGTTAGTGGGTCATAGAAAAAATATACTGTATAAGTCAAGTGGATTGTCCATATCACAATCAGACGATTGAGTAATACGCCTACGGTGTCTTGCTCAATTTTCATCTTCGTGTGATATGACTATCATATCCACTCTTGTTAAACAAACTAATATTTATTTGTTTTCTTGGTTTAAGTTTTACATCAGAAATAGGGACTAAATTAATTTACCTTTCAAGTTTTCTTATAAAAATCGATATTGCTTTCTCCAAGTTCAAATTTAGTACCTACGTAAAATTAGTACTAATTATGTAATTTCGTGTAATATTGTAATTCAAATTTCATATTGCTATAAAGTTTTAAAATTCCCTACGTCGGTATGGTCAGATAAAAATTAAATATATTATATTAATAAAAACTGTCAAAATATAACTTCTACAAATCTGTATTCCAATGAACAAATTACTTTACCTCTAATCCGAAAGATGTGCTATTTTTCGTAATATTTATATTTAAATAATTTTTTTAATTATATTTCACAGGTTTAAAACAAATTTAAAACTTAATTTTTCAAAACTTACTTAATGTGGCATGTAATCAACCTTATTACGCCAACGTCTTCAATTATTTCAATAATAAAAATATTTTTTAATCCGGGCCCGACTTTTCCGTCGAATCTAACAGAGATAGCACCATTTCGTCTTGCTTGGTTCTCGACCACCAAATCAAAGGCGCTGACATGGAGTTGTAGAGCTATATTGTATAAGCTGTGGTGATACCGGCACCTATAGGCGTGGCCACGGTTTTATTATTTTTTGTTGTCAAATAATTTGAAAAACAAAGAATTTAATAACTAATTTATTAACCGACTTATTAATGTAATTCTGTAAATCAGCATTACTCAAAGTGTGGTCAGCGGAACTTGGCTTCAGGATCTTTTTTTTATTCACTAATAGGAAGGAGGATACGATTTTGCTATTTTGGTTGGATGACTTTGTTTTTTTTTTAGAAGAGGAAGGAGTGTATATGATTTTATTTTTGTATGAGGACCTTTTTTTGAGGCCACAGGAAGATTGATATGATTTTGAGGATTTTCTTGTAGGGGCTCCGCAAAGAAACGGGAGAGACCTGGCAAGAAAATAGAGCAAGGAGGATTTTGTTCGGAGGACGTTTTTAGATGTTTTTAAACGTTTGTAGACGTTTTAGGCGTTTTTAGACGTTTTTAGACGTTTTTAGACGTTTTTAGACGTTTTTAGACGTTTTTAGACGTTTTAGACGTTTTCAGACGTTTTCAGACGTTTTCAGAAATGTGTTTAGGGCTCTGTCAAATATTTCGCATTTTAAAAAGGTTACGTCATTAAAAAAGTTTGAGAACCACTGCTGTAAATCATAAATATAGGTACATGAGGAAACACTCATACCCACAAAAATGCAATATTTTATGTTACGTTGTATTGTTTCGTTATGAGGGTATTATAAGGTATTTGGTATCTCCGCGTTATTTGACTTAGGCCTCTGCTTCTTTTTTATTATTCCAGAATTGAAGGAATAATTGAGTAGAAAAAACGGGCGCAAAGAGAGTGTTCTTTATGTACGTTTGCTTAATAACTTCTGCTTAATAATATTTATTTTCTTTTCAAAATATAAATCTACAGTTAATGAGTTTGTAACTTTGAACCTAATTTGATATTTTTCGCAATTCATGACAAAATATCGAGTTTGTGTACAAAGTTACAAATTTTCATTGCTAAAAGTTTTTTGATGTTACCGCTTAAATTCAATTTTAAAGAAATCTGCATTACTAGATGTTGGAAAATGAACTATTTGTAATGGCCTCTTATAATGTTTTTTTGTACGTTACCTATTTAAGTTATTTGACTGTTAGACAACCAATTATGTCGAGCAGCGTAATGTATGTTGCATACCTACCTTTTTAAACAATTATTTTTTATATTCACATAAAAAATGCATTTATTTAACATTTAATTTCTATCTCAATTATTGTAATCTAATTTAACAATATGTTCTGTTTATTAATATCAATGTCTTCTGTAAAATATTATCTTATTTTAAAGATCCATTTTCTGATCAACTGATGTGCATTAGATCACTGCGCATAGGGATGAAATGACGCAACGATCTCGGTCAAGTCCGTTCGCCGCTTCATTTTTCTAGAAAAGGGTTGTTGCGACATGAATGATAAATTTAATCAATTTTAATGATATATGTCAATTAATTCATAGTGAATTGTTTAAAATAGTCATAATTTTTTCCTCTGTATTGGTTGCAGTTATTTAGTGAATGGTGTTAGGATGATCACTGCATACTAATTGGATCTTGCAGAGAATATATCTTATGTCAATATTGACATGATATATTTTTGATAGATATATTTCATTCCAATATTATATATATTGTAAGCAGTTGTGTATAACATTAAATACAACCCGTTTTGTGTACTAGAGTCCCTTTATTTGCGTAACTCCAACAGGTTATGGACCCAGCACGCTTGCCAGAGAATTGTGGAAGATCTTGGTTTAATAAAAGGATAAAATATTTTATTTTTCGTTTTGGTTTGTTAGTTTTATTTTTAGTATGCATTGAAGAAGAGGTGTTAGGATGATCACTGCATACTAATTGGATCTTGCAGAGAATGAGTAATATTTTAAAATCTGAATATCTCCGTACGATCTATTTTGCCTTAATAGAATCCCACTTAGCATATTATGGGATATTAGCATGGGGTAGTGCTGGTATAACTTATTTAGAAAGACTTATCACAACTCAAAAAAGGGTTATAAAAATTATCTATAAGTTGCCACATCGTTTTCCTTCAGAACATATCTATAGTCAATCAAATATTTTAAATATACATCAGCTTTTCACCAAAATTTTATTACTCCACCAATATAAAGATAGGGACAACCTTAAAGCAATCGAACATACCTATAATACGAGATTGAATTCAAGAAAACGAATGTTTAATTAATGGTGTCATCGTCAGTAGCGCATCAAGAAATTATGGGGCAGTTACAGTAGATTTGAAAGCAGATTTAACAGCTAATTTCAAACAAAATTTTTTGCATAAATTAAAGGGTAAAAATATAGCTTTTTTTTTTAGTTAATATGCAGTAGTTTAAACGTCAAAGATGTTATTGTAACGATTTTGAAAATTATTTTTAAAGGGAAAGAGTGTGCTTGTAATATCTCATTTGAAAGTTGCTTAAAGTATGTATACCAGATACCAGGGTATATCCATAGACATCATATTATCTAAGATAGACTCGCCCTTCACACTGTATACCCAATACACCTTCTGTCCGCATGTTTTACCAGACGGGGAAAGAGGATTCGTACGTCGCACATAGACGTAGTGTTTCGGGAGGGTTTACATATATTTTTAGTAAAAATTATTTAATGATCAAATCAATAACCTATGGGTCTTCGGAATCAAAGGTAAATTTAAAGAAAACATATTTAATTTATACAGGGCATTCAAAAAGTCATTTTATATATTTTCTTATTGATTAAAATAGTAGGTAGCTCAAAGTCGAAAAAAGAATAATTATATTGCCGGACTACCTTTTTTTATGAAATAAAAAGAACAATTTTATTTAACATACAAAAATATACAAATATGATCTTTTCATTACATACCATTTGGGTTGCATGTCACGACACCTATTTTTAGCATTATTTGTGTAATGATATAATAACTCATTTAGGACAGTAATCAGCAATGATTTTTTTATAATATCTGGACAAGGCTAAAACACATTAGCTTAAGATTATCAAGAGATACTTTATTTCTAATTTGTCCGAATAGAAAAAACACTGAAGGAAGCTTCTTTTGTGACATTTCAAATGTCATCTTACTATCAATGGTTACTCCTACAAACACTCTTGGTGAAGAATCTGCTCAACAGATTTATTTAGTGTTATAAGATAACTGATATTTTGTAAAGCATATTTTGGGATAAAAGACAAAATAGCTATTTGTGTACTAAGAACAGAAAGTAGCACCTTTGACAGTTGAGATAGAAAGTCTGTCGAAGAGAAAATGTTTTAGTACCTATGTGTCGGTAATTATTTATGATTTATTGATTTAATTATTTCCAGAAAATACTGTTAAATGATTTAAAATATTAAGAAATCAATTTAATGTTTTATATTAGCTTACATTTTGTTTTAAAATACCGATTAGCTTCCATTTATTTCATTTAAATGAAAACAGGCAAGCGTGTGCCAAAGTTACTTTGGCGTACATTTGCACCAATAGTATACAATTATGACAATTCGCGAAAAACGTCAGCTTTCTAATTAGATTTGAATGTGCAAAAGCCTACATTGGATAGTGATCGTAGAAAAAATTTTTTTGAGGGACCTACAACTAAGTCATTGTCCGAACAATAACCTGTGAATCTTTTGACTATCTCTTTACTTTTGTTCAATGCAGTTACTATAAACTATTATGTCTTCAATGATAAAATTAGTATCGTCTGGACACAATATGCAAATGTAGATGGACATATATTAAAATATTTTACATAAAGAATAAGAGCATGTTATGAGAACTTCAAAATAGACAAAAAATTATAAAAACAAATAATTAAAATTAAAAATTACTGATTCTAAAATAAAATACTTTTTGTAAGTAAACTTCTCACCCTGGCTTTATTAACAGTTTTGAATTTATTAAATTCATGATGAAGTCGAATGTCTATATATTTATCTAAAATGAGCTTCGTCACAGTAATGCAATGGTCATTAAGTGGTTTAAAATCAAAAATATGGTTAGAAAAAACATCAAAAATATGGTTAGAATAAACATCAAAAATATTTGAAGGCAAATATCTCATAGAACTATTTACTAATTTACATTTTATATTGGCAATGTTAATAATATTATTACTGTGTATGTTCATTAAAACTGTTTTTATAAATTTTTCAGCTTCACTACAAACAGTAACTACAAATCTAGAAGCTTTTTGTAATTTTCCGTAAGTTTTTCGATTTTGCAGTTCTGATAAACTATAATAATCTCCTTCTAAAATTGAAAATCTGCTATTCGAGAAAAACAATAAAAACCTTTTTACGTTGAAACTACTTGACATAGACTTTCTTCATGCATAGACAAATTTTAGAACTCTTGGTTTGCAATGTATTTTTAATCGACTAGCAATGACAGATACAAATGAAGTATAAACTTGTACGGCTTTTGAACTCAACCTTGTATATAAAAAGAAAAAGGTGAACATTTTTTGATTTATTTTATATTTACTCAAAAACGAGGAAAAATACAATATCAAAACTGTTATCTCAGTTATGTAATCATCATTTTCAGTATTTGTGTTTTTCCAATTGACCATAGCAACTGACCATTATTTTGTTGTTGAGATGAAAAACCGTACGAGTCGCAGATATGTACGGTTTTTCACCCAATTTCACGGGTATAATCAGCTGTATTACGTTAACAGCTAGGTATCTAGGAAGGGATATAAAGCTCAATCGATGAAGAGACAAATTGTAATGGCTATCTTATTTTGAAATGTCAAATTTGAGACTTGAACGGTTTTCGAACTCACTGGTTCAATTACAGAACACTGTTTGCAGTGAATCTTTTTCTTTAAGGATTTTACTATAAAACCAGAAATATAAGCGACTACATCCTGAATGTATTCGATCAGAAAATATATAAATAGGTAATCATGATCACGAAGCTCATTTGTAAATCCCAAATTTTCTTTAGTATCTGATTCGTAACATTTTAAATTTAACGTAATTTTGCTACTAGTGTTGTTAAAGCAATTGCATTGGTAGTTTTATTTGACTTTACTTCATTATGAATTAATAATTTTTTATAACAATTTTGAAACAATCTGCATGTGAGATAGTTATTGATAGTTATTGTTACGAACTGCACTAAAAAGTCTTTTTTTCTTCTTCATTTTTCGCCTCTTCAACTACCTCTCCCAAAATTCTGTAAAATATGATGATTACTGTATAATTTTAGAGCTTACATATTATAAAAATACCCATAATAAACATTGTACTTATTTGATAGGTATAACATTATGTTTTAAGATTTGTCTACCACTTAAATTTTCATAAATATCTGCCATAGAAAAATGGTCAGAACATACTAAGGCTTCTTTCATTTTCATAATGTCTTCCTCCACCAAGCATAGATTTTGCAGCCAAATTCTACGTTGAATAATTTCTTTAGGAAACCTGATCAGAAAATATAGAACATTATTATTTAAATAAACAATGCTAGTGCTAAATGCATTTACACTATTAAATAAATTAAGCCTTATTCTCTGTATATGCCTACGTCTATGCTAACATAAACTTACTTATGAAATGACCGAATAACATTCTTATTCTGCCTATTTCGGTACACTATACATTTTCTCCCCATCGTAAAAGTCCTTATTAAAAAATTCAGGGTTTAAATTATTCTTGAAAACTACAAAAAAACACAAAAATCACAATAAAACTTGATCTGTCACTTTGACAACATCAGTGAAATGTCTTAGGTTGTCAAAGTTAAAGGATTTATACCAAAATGTTTAATATTCCCATATGATACACATGTAAAAATAGCTAAATAAAAGTCTCAAGTGATCGCAATTAATAAAAAACTCATATTGATGCTTTCAATTCTTTATTTCCTTTTTTATTAGATTGTATTAAAGGTAATAGTAACTTTTTTAATAAAAATTTAATGTTTGATATTTGGTGAAAGAGATCTGACAACATAGGAAGAGCGTACCATCAAAAAAAAGTTGCGGACAAGTGTAATGTATACAAGGTGTATATTACCCGATATCTTTGGGTATATCTAACTCAGTAAATGGATAAAGGGATTACTGAGATTATATGGGAAATAGTATTTACTTATTAGATTTACTTATTAGATACCTACTATGTAATAAAATGAACAGTGTTTGATTCCTCAATGTTTAATATCTTACTTTCTGTTTATTGGTTATCGATTTACCAATAAAACAAATAAATTGTCTGGTATTTTGCTAATAACAGATTCATGTTATAGACCAGTGGTTCTTAACCTTTTTTAACCAAGGACCACAATTGTTTTGTTGTTACCAGGGATCGTAATGTTCGAGAATAATAAGGCTTATTAATATAAAAATTAACTTTGAATAAAACTTTTAGCAAATTCATGGAAACTTTTTTTTGGTTAGTTTGTATTGCACCATCCTACATTTTAGTAAACATGCGATCTGTCTTTATTATATACTTAAGTAATTAAGAAGCTTAAAACTAAGAGTTTACTCAATGGTATATTCTCTTTTCTGTTCTAATGTTCAAACTTCGAAACTATGCACTGCATATGCACACAGTAATGTCGCGCAAAGCCAACTCTGTGCTTTGTTTATTACCGTACCGTGACAGGAAGTCTAGTGCTTGCCATATAGAGACAAACACACCGCTTCTTGAAACCTCCGGAATAATCGCGGTGCGACGTATGATTAATAGAAAGGCAGTTTTTGATTGTTCTGAAAAGTCGAGAAAATTCTGGTACAGAGCTGGCTTTATATAAATAGTGCGAGTTTGCCGATAGGAAAAAAAATCAATTTTAATAATAGACAGAAAAGATAAATTGTAATAAATAAATTAAAATTGTTAGTTATAATAGTGCCTAAGTATTATATAATACACTGGCTAACCGACCGTCGGCGGTGCTTGCATTTGTTAAAAAGAAAACCGTCTTCCGGCGGCATGGTCTTCTTCATACAGGAAAACCGCCGCAAATCTAAACTAATTTGTTGATCAGGGCGGCATGCTATCAGTGAATTGAAAAATGCCGCCGGACGACGGTCTACTATATTTAAAACATTGAATGCAGGTGGTAAGAAAAAATACTTGTAAAATCGCCTACATTTTTGTGGCAAATGAGCATATGTCGTACGCGTTTTATTTGTACATTGGTCTCCTTTTGACTGAGTAGATAAGCTGTGTCCAGGCCGTAGGTGTTTATGCCGGTAAGCGTAGCCAGGTATCGATTGAAATTTTATGGTGGCGGCGAAGCCGCCACCCTACGAGAAGTCATTACTTCGTCTTCTTGTTGTCACGGCAATATTATTATTATTATTATTATTATTATTATTATTATTATTATTATTATTATTATTATTTGTTCATGTATGTGAAATTTACTTCTAAAGTTTATAAAATACTACTGCTAGTCACGGCGTAAATGAAAACAAACAAGACGCATTCACACAAACATCTCCCACCATAGCAATTACAAATGATTAGTGTTGTCCCCGATACGCGAGTTTTTTCCGGTGGCATTTAATGTTTCAAATACAGTAGACCGTCGTCCGGCGACCTTATCAATTCTCTGATAGACTGCCACCTCATCAACAAATCAGTTAAGATTTTCGGTGGCTTTCTTATATGTGAGAAGACCATGCCGCCGGAAGACGGTTTTCGTTTTATTAAATTCAACTAGCCAGTACGATTATATAAATTAATTAGTACGATATAAATAAATTGTAAATAGTGTTTTAAACAAATAAACTATAAATAAATTAAAAAAAAACGTTACAGTAATTCAAACGGTTTGTTCCTTTTAAGGATTTCCGTAAGGTGTTGGTTGTTCAGAAACGGTAGAACTTTAATATTGACGTGGTCATGCAGCCTATTGTCATGTTTTTTATCGATGTGTTTTTTAATAACGTTAAATCTAATAGAAACATAAATTAACAGTATCCAACAAACATTTTGTGTAGGGGAGTATATAACCCAATAACTGTCGCCCTCCCATTTGTATGATGGTCATTTAACTTTTATAATTAAAAGGCTCTGCATAAATAGATCACTACTGTCGAGAGTCGGCCAAATTCCCTGTCAAGAAATAAATATATTGACCATTAATGGCCTATTGATGGGAAATTAACTTACAAGCCTTTCACCATATTAATACCATTATTGTATACCAGTGAATGTGTTGTATTTGTTATTTTAATCGGAGACTGGAATTGAAAACCTATTTCTAGCTGACGAGTCCTAATAAGGACGAAATCGGTCCAATAATGACTTTCCCCTTAGGAAGCAAAATCAAAAGTAGTGTGTTTTAATTTTATTACATCTGATCGACCTAATAAAAGTTTTCATTTAGATTTATTCATGTTTCCATGATTTTTACTGTAATAAATCTTTGCTTTTGACAGATAAGTCAGAATTTATTAAGTCATAGCCGTATCGTATGTATTTTAATTGTTTCGGAATTTTGTATTAGTATGTATCATAGTTTTGCATTAGAAAATATTGCAAGCACAAGTACGCGTAAACGACTTAATAGACATAACGCATTATCGTACTTAATGTATTTAATAATCTTTAAAAAGACTTTGTTTCACTTTCTGTGAATAAAATAGAAAATAAATGTGAGACCTATACTGCAGTATTTAAGCGGACAGTATATAACATGAATAATTCTATACCACATTCTTATAATAATAACCACCCATATATTTCTTGACTGGATTCACATATAAAATTTTGTACAATCTTCCTGAAGTAGGAAAAAAATTATTTTTACAGTTTTTTAATAATTGGTGGTTAAAGCAAGAATATTCTGATATATTCAAAAATATAATCATTTGTCTTGTACTTAAACCAAATAAAACCATAGATGTCTCGTCATCCTATCGACCCATCTCATTAATGTCATGTGTTTCCAAAACCTTCGAGAGGATGATAAAATTTAGACCAGAACATCTTGTTGAAAGTAGGTCTCTCTTGCCTAGCACTCAGTATGGATTTCGTAGAGGTCAAGGCACAATTGATGCCCTAACACACTTAATTACTGACGCACAAATTTGTTTTTCCAAAAATAAGTTATATGTTATGTTTATTCATAGATTTAACAGGCGCCTATGACGTGGTTGATCTAGGTATTTTACAATCTAAGATGAATAAAATTGGCATCAATTATAAGGTATCTTCAAACATAATCAACTTATTTATAAACAGAAAGATATTTGTCCGTGATCATAAAAATGTACTACATGGCCCGAGAACCGTATATAATGGTCTACCATAAGGAGCTGTTTTAAGTCCACTTCTTTTTAATATATATACAGCAGAACTACATGATTTGATGGATGATACCATTAAAATCATCCAATATGCAGATGACATATGCTTTTATACTATCCAAAATTCATATGAACGTTATATGAGAGATTTAAAATACTTATGTATTTTATTGTTTGAAAGACTGGATTAGTGACATGGGTTACAGTATTTCACAGGAGAAATCAGCTATTATGTGCCTTACGTGACATAGACTTAGAACTGCTGAATATTTCTCATTAGGTGACTTGACTATACCCATCGTCAGTGAATACAAATACCTTAGTTTAGTTATAGATAAAAAATTGCTATGGACCAATCATATAAAATACATAAGGCAAAAGTGTGATAAGGGACTTAATCTCCTACGTATAGTATTTAAAAATAAGTGGGGTGCAGACCCAAACATCGCCTTCACATTTTATAATTCTTATATTAGTTCTATACTGGATTATGGATGTACTCTTTATGGATCAACGTGTAATTCAAATTTGTTATCTGTAGATCGAATTCAATTTAAAGCCTTAAACATATGTTTAGGTGCTATGGTATCGTCACCTAATCATGCAATTCTTGCTGAGGCACAGGACCCGCCTCTGTGCATTCTAAGAGAATTTTTAGCAAATAAACAAGTTGTTAAGTATAGGTCTTTTAGTAATTTTATGATCACCAAAATTTCAACTGTAGCTGTAGAGAACTTAACGAATTTATAATGGGAGAAGAAGAACTCTCCCCCTCTTGTAAATGCTTTTATTGATACTAGTCCATATAATAACCAAATTAAAAATTTTCAGAAATTACCCATATATGAAATTGAATTCAAAATTCTGATATATAAACCAACCATTATTATTCCGAAATACTCAGATATTGCAAGCCTTACGAAAACTATCTTTAAATCCGTACTCAGTAATTTGGGAGATAATTTAACTACTATTTATACAGATGGACCGAAAAATGGTTTAGGTACTGGCTGTGCATTTCTTGTTTCAGACACTAATTATATAGAATCATTTAAATTACCCTGCTTCTGTTCTATATTCACAGCTGAAGCAGTGGCGATTCTAAAAGCCTTAGATTGGTGCAAAGCAAATTCATTTCAGAATATAGTTATAGTGTCTGACTCCCAATCAGTTCTGCAGGCTATTGATGGCCCTTCCATAAGTCAAAACAAAAACGCGGTAAATCCATTAAGAAAATTATATTTGACCTTAAACAGTGTAGCGTTAAAGATTCCTTGGTTTGGGTTAAAGGATATTGTGGCATTGCAGGAAATGAACATGTGGATAGAGCTGCTAAAGAAGCACGTAGTTTAGAACAAATTACATTATTTTGTAGTTTTATAGATATTATTAGCATTTATAAAAAAGATGTAAGAAATAGATGGGAAATTAAATTGAGCATGCGAAGGCATCACAAAGTCACTACTATAGCATACATCCAAATCTTCCTAAGAATATTCCTTACATCAGTTCATGGAACTATAATAAATATTAGTCATCTATAATTACTCGTTTGAAGCTCAATCACGGCCGATTCCCTGCACATTTATATAAAATTGGAATATTGGATTCTCCCTTTTGTCCATATTGCAATATAAACGCTGTAGCAGATATCAATCATTTATTTTTAGATTGTAATAAAAATTCTCAACATACCACCGTATTATATCAAGATTTAAATAAACTTTCACTCCCACTCAATATTTCTTCACTTTTAGATCAATCAGATAAGATAATTTTTGACGCTATTATTAAATTTACTCAAAATACAAAAATAGATATTTAACATAATATATATGAAAATTATTAAGTTTAAACTTTTTGTGGTAAATAGACTTGCATGTCTGATGCTATCCCATTACAAAAAAAACAATCTTCTACTTTTGATATCTAAATTAAAATTTGACATCGACATCAGTATATCATTCATATCTAAGATCAACAATAACTAAACTAGACAATAACCTAGTCCTCGACAAAGATGAAAGAAGCACTACCTTAAACTAACAACAATAAATAATTTTGCAAAATTATTAGAGTTATAAATAAAATACAATTATATTTGTTCGTAAATATAATATATTATGTCATGCTTCATGAACATTAAAATAATAACCTGGCAAATGATTGACCAATTATCTGAGGGCCAGATTTTAAAGTTGGAACATGTTGATGTTAAAATATACTTTATCTAGCTCTTATAATGGTCAAACGCGTACCTCACCTTTTAACGTCCTCTGGTGAATTTTTTGGAACTACGTTGTTTTGGTGCCATATCGTCTTTTGTTTTTATATGGGATTTTAGGGAAGTTGAAACACTTATTGCCTTTCATCGTGGTCTGACATCTGTTGGACTGGATTTTTGACGTTTGACAGTTGATATCTCGATACTCATGACTTGCAACTTTTCAATTAATTCGATTTTAATACGCAAAAAGTTTTTCGGTTGTGCTCCTCGATCTAATAACCAATGCTTGGTACCGTTGATAAAAACGTACAATATTGTCGATGATCGAATACATCTACTCCCTTTTCCAGCATCTGGAAGATTATTTTAGCACTTCTGGGGATTTTCACTTCTTAAATCATGGAAAGCATTGCTTGTTTCTCTTCGCCATTATGTTTGTTTTGATTCAATGTCTGCAGTCGAGATCTATCTCATGACACCTGTTAATCTGGTGTTCGTTCTACTTACTGTAGATCTTATCCATCACCGGATGTTCGCTGGAGTTTTCAGCTACGCTCCTCTTGCGTCATCTAGCCCTCGTACACCTAACTTGGCTAGATCTATTTTTCCACTTTATTATATTTCTCAAATTTTGTAAACTATAGGCCTTACACCCTTCTCATAATCGAACCTCTTCTATAAGGTACTTATCATATACCACCACGTCATTTCAATAACCTGATTCGCAAGTTATTCGCAGTTATTTTTTCTCATCTTCCCTATCTTAGATCTTGTACCTACCCATTTTTCTTATTATTAGTTTTCCACATCTTTAATACTGTATCGCTATAATATGGATCCATTCTAGTGATTTATTCATTCTATTTAATTTTAATCGTAAGTGTACAACCTAATCTTATATTATTCCTATTTTAAGAGCAATCATGACGGGCGCTCCTCCGCCAAAAATCAATTTTACGTTTGAGGCAGTTAAAAAAATTGTAAAAAAATGGTATAGGCCAATCGTTCTAAAAATGAACCAAGAATGAAGATAAATCGCGAAAAAATTATATTTTCAAAGAAAAACAACAAAAATTTCAACTTTTTAACAAATTTAATTTTTTGGCTCTTTAGCGTCATTCTATAACAAATATCTTAACTATTTTCTAAATAACTTTTTTTTAAAAAATTACTAATTTTAAACAGGACGAAAGATTAACATAGTTTTCATTCCTATACTAATGCTATTAGAACAATGATACAGTGAATAATATGGCAACGCAGCTAGTCTATGAAGCCCGTGGTTAAAAGGGTAACTGCTGTTAAGTTAAATTTAATAATTCCTGTGTCGAAGAATAGTTGTTTTTGAGAAGGTGCGAAATTATTGGTATCGTCTTAGTTTGTTATTGAGGCGTTGTTAAGTTAATTTATGAAATGAAAAATTCTGGAAGGCAAATATGCTGCTACAGCTGACAAATTTCTATCTTAATTGTTTGCTGCTAGAGTTAGTAGATCTTAGAGAAATACGATATGTGCCAATTAGGGAAAAGAGATTGTCAAGAATTTTGCCCGCTTAAAAAAAATGTGTAATATACAGGGTGTTTCTAAATTCATGCTAGCTTTACTGAAATTTTAGAAATAAAATAAAAACTCAATTTTAGTCACCACCTCTTAAGGGTGATATCTCAAAAAGGGGTGGGCTGAGGAAATTTTGTTATAGGAAAGACCCATCTTAATTTCATACGAGCAATCACCTCCTGAATTTTGGCAAAATAAATAAGGTAATATTAAATAGATATGCCTATATTTTTAACCGACTTCAAAAAAGGAGGAGGTTATCAATTCGTCGCGATATTTTTTTTTATGTATGTTCAGCGATCATTCTTTAACACGGTGTCCTATTTCTATGATTCTTCTTTTGTTAGAAAGGGGGTAGTTCAGGGGTGATTCCGTATAAATTTGGTCAAAAACTAATAATTAGATCCATGACAAAATCCTCAAACTCTTCATTTTTTATGTATGTTTAGCGATAATGCTTTACTACCTTGTCCGATTCCTATGATTCTTTTTTTGTTAGTAAGGGGGTATCTCAGGGGTGGTTTCATATAAATTTGATTAAAATGTGGTGACGGCATTTGCACGTTTTTAAAGTTGGTTTTTTAAAATTTCTAATTAATGGTAAACTATCAACAAAAAAAAACTTAGGGCAATTTTACCCTAAGCTCCCCCTAATTTACCCACCTATGAAGATGATCAAAAACTTGAGTTTAGTTCAATAAATAGAGCGTAAAAAGGTAAATATTTGTACCAACTTTTACCTAATTATCTTTAAACGTTTAGAAAATATTTACAAAAGCGTGGTATCAGGACTTCACCTTTAACACCCTGTATCTCGGAAAACAAACGTTTTCGGACTTATGTTTATGTGAACTTTTACTACCATTTTGGGATGTAGATTACGCTGTTAAAACATGACCGTCTAATTTCGGGACACCCTGTATATCATCTATAACTATCAATAAATAAAAAATATTTGAGTTGTTTTGTTTAAATATAGTATTCCTACATTCCTATGATATTAACAAGCCACTAAACCCCTAGTAGACGGCGATAGCCAACGAATTACTTCGCCAATTGATGACATACCTGTGTTCATGTAATTGTAATCGAACCCTACCCAATCCTATGATTATTCTTCAGCGTACGACACACGACATTGCCAAATTTATGTAGCGAAAAGGTTCCAAATACTTTAAGGGGAGGTCGTTAGATCTGTGTGGTGTGACGTCAGAAGGGACTGGATTGCTCTTAATTATGGATTATTGTATTATAGGACGGCAAGAGAGCCGTTCTTGTATTTTTTATAATAGAACTGATGTGGTATTGATATTGAAGTTTTATTCTTTTCTTGAAAAAGTAATTCATTTTAATTTTTATGAAAATCATTACATAATTTTTTATGCTGTTTCGTAGCCTATCTTTAAAAAAATGAAACTACCGGTATTATAAACACTTTACCAACTGAAATATACTCCAAAAATAAAAATATTAACACCACTACATAACAATAAAGATTTTTAAAAAACTAATGTAACCTAAGTAGAATACTTCTGTTAACTCGCTCCGTCAATGCTTCATTTAAAGAATTTTAATTCACAGATGCCTCAAATATTAATAAAACATTTCACTTTACATGTCTTTTCTTTTACATTTTTAATTATATACCCACTTCTGTAATAAAAGTGCTGCTAAATAAAGAAATGTGCCTATTATTTTGTCATTTGTTATGAGATAATGCTTTCGTATCTTCTTACTTTCACTTAATTTTAAACAATTAACAAATAATTGTAAGTATTAAATTGAATACTATTTTTATCATTGCAACAAGAACCAAGATTCTATTAGAGAAAGTATATGGTACCGTATGGTTAAATCTAAAATTGTAAAATCAGTAGCGAAATTTTATAATATTGAAAGGTAAAATAAAAATCATTTGACGGTTGGTAAGCTGAGTTTTGCCATTTGAGCCTTTTACTTTTTTTGTTTCATTGGAATAACATTTTTATCTATTCATAAAAGGTGAAATGTAAAGACAATAATGCCATTTAAATTTGCAAGGAGTGAGTTTTGGAACTTTACAGTACAAGAAAACAGTATTGGAACTGAAAGTAAACAGTTTTGTTTTTTGCAGCCATTGAGTTATTCGGTCGAAGGGTGGAAAGCAAAACAATAATTATTAATTAATTAATTAAATCGTAAAATATTCTATTAGTACAAAATACTACTTCTCTGGAAAATACTCTTCCAAGGATTTTCCAAGGTTCATTGAATGTTTATGTATGTTATTTTCTACATCTGAAGGTACATTTAGAAAAAGAAAATGTTCATGACTTTTTTGTTCAACAGTTTCAGTCCAAAAGGCAAATTTGTTTCTCAGTGAATATATTTTGTATTGCATTGTAAATGTGGTTGCGGTTGTTTTCTGTAAGGACTTGCAAGTCACGTTGAGTTTATCGAAAATGTCGACCAAGTAAGCCAATTTCATTAACCACTGGTCATAGTGTAGTAATTCAAAGCGAATTAATGGACGCAGACATTGGTTGTTCGGCCAAAAATACTTGAAGCTCGTGGCGCAATTTAAATATTCTTGGTAAGACTTTTCCTCTCGAAAGCCATCTCACTTCCGTGTATAGAAGAAGTGACTAATGCTCACTCCCCATATCTTCACATGCCTTTTTGAAATGCCATGACTGAAGCGGCCGTGATTTGACAAAATTAACAATTTGTAGAACTTTCTTCAATAAAAATCGCATTTTCTTTAAGACAAGGGCATGAAGGACATTCCTTATTTTTGATACGGTTCCTTTTATTTTTCTGGTCATAGCTGCAGCTCCATCACTGCATACATCAATACATTTGTTCCAATCAAAATGGTGTTTATTCATGTAGCTATCAATGGCATTGAAATTTTCTTCTTAAGTTGTTTTCGTCCCTAAGGATGCACAGAGAAACACATCTTATTCAGGGTTTGGCGGACCACCTTCTGGGAATCGCTGGCTAACATACTATCTTAACTTTCTGGCTCTATAGCTATAGATTCTTTGAAAAATTTTGTACACTAGTAAATATTTTACCTCAAAAAGTACGTAATAGACAGTATAAAAATAGTAGATAAATAGTACACAAGTCGTGAAAAAAAGATGAAAATGTGGTTGATGCGCTAAAAAAAAGTTCCCCTATAGTAAAATTAAGTTGATGATCTAATAAAAAGAGTCATTGCTTTATTTTTTCGGGTCACCATCGCTGCAGTGGAAACCCTACTCGATTATTATAAAATTATATGCAAATAATACACGGTAGTACACAAATAGTACACAATAATAACCGAATAATATACAAATAGTACATAAAGTACACAATATATGAAATGTACAAATATACAAAACATGAAATATACAAATAGTACACAAAATACATAAATAGTACAGTAGTACATGTTGCTCTTGCACCATAGTTCACCAGTGGTTTACATCTCGATTCAAAGCTGTTCTACGGGAAAAATATTTCCATGACATATACCTATTTTTATTTTTTGTAAGCTGCGGATCTATTTTCAAATATATTTCAAATTTAGGAGAACTCATTTCTATCACGATTTTTATGAAAAATGTTATACGTCAACGTGAGGACTAGTAGTCAGGACTTGTAGGACTGGCGATTCATTCCCATTTTATGGTAGGACACTGTTCAATGTAAGCAAAGAATGCACTAACTCACGTTGAGTCATCTTTGCCCTACAGTTATTAAAGAAAAAAGTGCTACCGTAGAATCGACAACTTTCATGCGTCGGACTTAAAAGTCGTACGACTAAATCTGTAGGACTATAAGGCCATTTCAAAATATACAAATATTTACAAAGCTGCATACAATAAATAAGCTAGTTATCGGGTCGGTGGTGTAGCGGTCTAACGCGCTTATATTCATTTATAAGCAAGTTTATGTGTCACAGACTGCTGGGCTTCGAATCCCAGACCAGACCATATGGATTTTTAATTAAATTGCAGTACATTGTGATTTAGTTTAATTGACTTTCTTATTTGAAAAAGACGTTTTTTTACATGTTCATAGAAAAAATAGTGTGCACAACTACTCGTTGAAAAGTTTATTGCTCCCACTCGTTTAGTTTCCGCACACGTGCGAAATGTTAAACTTTCCACACTTGTTATGTAATACCAATACTATTTTTTGTTCAATTTTAAATGCAAAATAGTGGTGAGTATCAGGAGTAACAACAATAATTGTCTACCCTCAAATCCAAACAAACGAAATAATAAATTTGTCACGTCGCGCGTCGCTTAGACGTGACTGAAATAACCAATTTAATGACTTCTGTTAAGGCATCATATCTTTAGGCTTCAAATGTTCT
This sequence comes from Psylliodes chrysocephalus, assembly GCA_927349885.1. Taxonomy (NCBI): domain Eukaryota; kingdom Metazoa; phylum Arthropoda; class Insecta; order Coleoptera; family Chrysomelidae; genus Psylliodes; species Psylliodes chrysocephalus. The sequence goes on along the minus strand of OV651813.1, from coordinate 50,558,674 downwards.
CGATTTTTTTCCCACATATTGTTCATAAATCACAATTTCGTTTTTATTTTAAATTTATAAGTATGTATCCCTTAGTTGATTGATTTCGCGAATCACCTTGTATGTCCCATTGCAGGCGGCGGCGACTATTAAATTACTGGTTTTAAAAGTCGATGACCTCATTGGTGGCTGATGCTGCGATGGGTGGCAGATAACAGACGAAGAATTTGAGCCCAAAGGCCGATATATGCAGATATTTGGATGATGACTTGCATATGTACATAGCTAAAAGTATACACAGAAAATTATTTCTCACACGTTATTAAAATTATAGGTATCAAATATATAAAACGATATAAAAATAATAGATAAAAAACATCATTTACCCTCTAAATAATAAAAAATACTGCTTATAACCAATCAAAACATTTTTTTTTATACTATTGAATTTCGTTAAAGATTTTTTAAAAATTTGAAATAAAAACAAGAGACAAATTATTTTTATAAATAAGACCAGGGACACGCCAAGTATTTTCTGCGCCATTGTGCGAAATAATGATAGGTGCCTTTAACCAATATTCTAATATTGAGCAGCTAAAATTACCACCCTTCTATCATTGTTGATGGTTGAAATTTTTGAAGAAAACTACATATACGTTTTAATACTGTCTATATATATTTGTGACAAACAGAAAGTATACTAAAAATATTAATAGAATACGAAACAACAGTAACAAAACAAAAACAGTTACAAAACTAATTCAAAATACTGAGAAAAAAAATAAAGAAATGAAATGAAATAGCGATTGTTTTGAAACAGATAATACATGATCCATGATACCTGATGTTGAGAATGGGGTGTTAATACACTGCGACCTAAAAGATCTATTGTGCCCCCTTCTGTCGCCACTGCACTAAGGAAAGGTCTCAATGCCTATAGCGATCCTTCCAATCTTATTTTCTCAAGGAAGTGTAGGATTTGAAGTGGCTTCAAGTTAGGTAAATCTCCCTCTTCTATTTTATATCCTCCTAGATATAGTGCCCTTGGATTCTGGAGTGCTACACATTCAGTTAGGATGTGAATGGAGGTTTCGTCCTTTTCCTCACAGAATCTGCACTCACTATCCTCTACTACTCTCAGTTTACTTAAGTGTCCTTTTAGTCGGCAATGTCCGGCAAGGATCCCTGTTACAACACGTAGCCTGTTCTTGCTCAGGCAGATGCAGGTTTCCGATTTTTTCTGATTATATTCACCCAGTAGTATCTTGGCCTGTCTCAGCCCCAATAGATTGTTTCAATTATCGGTTCTTCTACTGCCCAATTCTTTTTTAATCTCTCCTAATATTATGTTACTGCTGATATCGCAGAACAGCTCAGGTCCTACAAAGGGTATTTGAGTCCCTTTCCTTGCAAGACTATCTGCAATATCGTTACCCTGTACCCAGTTATGTCCCGGGACCAAAGTGATAGTAACTCTATTTTTCTTGCCTAGCTTATTCAATTGTTCTAGGCATCTCCAGACCATTTTTGAGCTGATTACGTAAGAGCTCAGCGCTTTGATGGCAGCTTGACTATCGGACATGATGATAATCTCTTGTCTATGATAGTTTCTCTCGATGTTAAACTGGATATACTTCTTGATGGCGTGAATTTCCACCTGGAAGATGTTTGGGTATTTTCCCAAGCTTTTGGAGTGCTTGGTTTTCGGCCCATACACTCCTATTCAAGTTCCTTCTATGGTTTTGGAACCGTACGTATACCACTGAATAACTCGTCTTACGGTTGCAAGCGCGATGGATTCTTGGCTCCATTCTTTTTTGCAGCCCAGCTCTGTGGTTTTGAAGTTTTTCACAAAACTGTACTTCTTTTGCATTTCATCCTGGGGCATGTCCCAGGTATCTTTAGTCCTGAAGCAAGTAGACTTTCGTCTGATTTCTCCGTTTCTGATCATTCTATATCCTGTCCTTTTTGCCACATTCTCTATTATCAAATGTAAAGGGGTGAGGTTTAGGATCACTTCCATTGCAGCCGTAGGACAGGTTTTCATTGCACCAGTAATGCAAATACAGGCTAGTCCTTGTACTTTTGAGATATTAGCTCTCGTAGTAGCTAAACTACTATTACTCCAGGCTATAGCCCCGTAAGTGATGATTGGTCTCACTATTGCAGTATACATCCATCGCAGTATGTTTGGGTTACATGCCCATCGTTTACCTGCAATATTTATGCATTCCATTAGGGCTTTTGTGGCCTTATTTACTACTTGCTTCTCATGTGTGTTTCAGAGAAGTTTGTTGTCCAGGGTTAGGCCTAGATATTTGACTTCATTTTTCTATTCTGTATCTATTCCGTCTAATTTAACGGTTTTGAGATTAAGTTTTCTTTTCCTTGAAAAGGCTACTAGTGTTGTTCTTGTAGGGTTTATACTTTACACTTTACGGCACCATCTTTTGGTATATTCTAGTCTTCGTTGACAGGGTATGCCGAGGTCAGTCAATCTGCATAGAAGTTCGTCTACGATTAGGCTCCACATTAGTGGGGATAGAACTCCTCTTTGTGGACATCCTCTGGTTGTGCAAATGGAGATGGTGTTCTGCCCTATCTGTGTCTCTGCAGTTCTCGTATATAACAGCTGAGCCATCCATATGGATGTAATATTATCTACTTCTGTGTATGCAATTGCTCTTTTTACATATTCGTATGGCGTGTTGTCAAAAGCTCTTTCTATGTCTAGGAAGGCACACACGACCGTTTCTTTGTTTGTCAGTGCATCCTGGATTACATCAGTAAACTGTATTAGGGCAGTTTCTGTAGATCTTCCTGCTCGGTACACGTGTTGGCTGTGGTGGAGTGGCACCCTCTCCAAGACTTCTGTTCTGATATAATTATCAACAGCCTTCTCCATTGTTTTTAATACAAAGAATGTGAGGCTGATTGGACGAAAATATTTAGGGTATGTGGTATCCTTTTTCCCTACTTTTGGAATAAATGGCCGGATTATGTGTGGTAGTAATTCCTCCTGTTCCTGCTAAAGCAGGGCAGGACATATTCCATCCACACCTGGAGACTTAAACGGTTGAAAAGTGTTTACGGCCCACCTTAACCGATTTCTGCTGCATATATGTTTGGCCACTACAGCGGCCTCTCTTGGTGGTCTGCTTACCTTAGTTGTGTCCCTTATTATAAAAGGTGAGCTTCCTGGAAAGTGAGTTTCGAGTAAGAGGCGAGCTCTTTCCTCCTCACTCTTCGTGAGGCTTTCATTTGGTTTCTTTAATGCCATAACTGTATCAACTCTTCCTTTTGCCAGGGCTTTGTGCAGTCTCGCTGCCGCAGGTGTAGAGTTAATATCCTCGCAGAATTTTTTAAAGCTCTTACGTTTAGCTTTTCTGATTTCTTTGTTGTAGGTAGTAAGCGCCTCGGTGTAGCTCTGCCAATCTCCGCTGTGCTTGACCCTATTATAGAGCTTCTGCACTTCGGATCGTAAGTTTGACAGATGACAGTTCCACCAAGGAGCATCCCTACTAGTTCTATTTCTTTAAATGGGGCAGCTTGATTCATATGCCCCATTTTGTTCTTTGAGATCGCTTTCCAGAGCAAGTGGGAGCCCCAGCCCCTTTTTTGTCTGGATACGTGCTAAATTTTGTTTTAGAGTGGTGTTGTATTTGTTCCAGTCTGTTTTTCTAGGAGTCCTCCTGAGGATCGTCTCAGAAATGTCGCTCTCTAACGTAACCATAATTATCTTGTGATCAGATAGAGATGGTTCACTCGATACCCTCCACTTTTTAACTAGATACCTGATGGTGAGATCTTATAAAAATTGAACTTTTCCAGCTTTATTTTTTGCAAATTCATTAACAAGATTTTCCATTTCAAGATGCTTTAAAAAGTCAGACTCTATAAATATAATAGCAAGATTTTGTAATCGCTCTTGGTCCATCTTAGATCGAAAATAATTTTTAATCAACTAAAATTTAGACAAATATCTCTCGGCTGTAGCTGCAGAAACTGGAATGGTTGATAACATGCGGAATAAATCGTAATTTTTAGAAATGAGTGATTTAGGTTATTTATTGCAATGTAATTAAGTGTTTCTACTACACACATCGTGTTTTTGTCGCCATTTTGCAGAAATTGTAATTCTTGTAAAAGTTATGTTCTGTCTGTATCTTTCTCGTTTCGATTTTTGTGAGATAAGGTTTCTTTCAGTTTTTACAAAAATTAAATTGATCTTGGTCAAAATATTTGCCGAAATCCTCAACATTCCACAAAAAATTAAAAACATTAGAATGATACTTCATCTACGGGTGACATTTTAATCCAATTTAAATTTTTGATTAAAATCAGTTGACAGCATTTCAAAAATGTTATTTGTGTTACTGAATTAAGAAAATAATTTACTGTAATCTATTGAAACATGTAAACTGTGAATCCTATCAGGTCCGGTTTCAGAACAAAATATTAAATTTGTAACTCAAAACCTTTTTAAAAATACATTTTGTAAGTTAACCTATTTATTTAGACTACCCCCAAAACATTTTGCCAGTATTACTCAAAGACGTAGTTTTTGGAAGAACGTATTTTCAACACAATGGAGGATGATCCCATTTTAGAGGTATATTATCAGATCAGTCTGATCACTTGATTTTTATCTTACTGACTGAGTCAGTTGAGAATATCTAAAGTTATGTTTAAAACTACTCGATACGAACCGTGCAAACTAGCGCCCTTCATGAGAGGCAGATATAGAAACAAATATATGCGATGTGTCAGCTTCCAACACATATTTGTACAAAATTTCATTACAATGTTGCCAGAGTTTCGACATAATGGTAAAAAAATTACAATTTTTTTTTAATACCCTCTATCTTTAAAACAGATGCCTTTAAGAAAATATTTTACTGAGCAAACTCAACTTATTTTGCAGTATTCCACTTATCCCAGAAACGGGACCACCTTATTTTGAAACACCCTGTATACTTTGTAATTTGTTAGATATGACCTTTGAAAAAAATTTGAAAAATCGATAAGACCATGTATATCTGTTATTAATAATGGAGGCCCATTATCCATTGGTTTTTTAGAAACATCTTGGTATCCTCTATCCACAGTTACAATTTATCCGTTTGCCAATGAAATACCCTATATGAGCTTCTTATAAATAGATTACAAGTTTTGACTACATTGTTTTTTTGTTAATTTTCAACTAAAAATACATTCTGTTCTGTAGTGTGTCCCCTAAAGATTATGTATTACCTTGTAATAATAAAAATGATAAGGTACCTAATACGCAAACAACTTTTCAGTGTACAAACCTTTTCCCACACAAAATGTGTTCCCTGTAGCTACAATTATTTTGGCAAATAACTTGATTATGCAGGTAGAGTGGGTCTTTTTACATTTGCAAATTATAGAATTTAACAGTCATTCAGTCTGTGGGTCATGGAATTAAAAATTTAAATAATAATGAAAGATTTTGTTTACAATGATTTATTTTCGACTTTTTTTAAGTTAAAACTTTTTAAATAAATAAGGGAATTACAATCGCTTTTACAAGAATACTAAACAAAGTATTTTAAAGATATTCGGAAAATTATCTGGAGGTTTGTTGTTTTTATCGCTTTGTATCAATATTTACAAAACGTATATGCTTATTTATAACTATAATAATAGTAGTTTGTGCAACAAGAGTGGATATGATGTCCATATCGCACGAAGATCAAGTCTAAGTACAATATGGACAATCCACTCAAGTTGTACAGTGTATTTTTTCAACGACACACTAACGAAAATCTACAAATTTAAAAAATTATTTTAGGTTATTAGGTGTCGATATTTTCACCTCTGGGCAAAATTACGTGTAGGTTAATTTCAACTTTACTCAGAACTAATTTCAAAATAATTTATGACTGTTATAAAATAAAATTAAAAAAAGATTTAATTTTAGTCCCCCGCCCAGATTTAAACCCAGGCCTCTTAAGTGGAAGACAGATGCCATATCCTCATCTCCACCTCCACATTTAGTATTTTAGTTTTAATACTCGCAATTAAAGTTTCATATAATTAGTTTGATTTAATTTTTTTTTTAAATATGGACCAAATAAAAATAAAAATTGTATTATATAGCGATTCTACACAAAAATAACTAATTTTAGTGTATATTCAATCTTAATAACTAAAAAATATACTTACAATTATTTTGACAGAATTAAAAATAATAGTAGTTGGGTATCCAAAATATGAACTGTGATTGGTGGATTTAATTTTTTTGCAGTGTTTTCACTGCCTAAAATGGATATGAAATATATTCGTTTAGTTAAACACAATATCACACTTTTTTGTTTAGAAAATGTTTTTTACCTCACGTACCAAAGGAACGTCCGATCCTTTTAATTGTAGATGGACATACAACCCATATTTCGTGTAATGTGATCCAAGAAGCTCTTGATAATGATATATTTTAAAATTTATCACTACATACAACCCATCTGCTTTAGCTACTCGATGTTGGTGTATTTAAGAGCATGAAAGCGACATGGGATAAAAATCTTTGTAAATGGCAAAGACTCAACCCAAGAAGAAAAATTCCTAAAACTGAATTTACGCATCTTCTTGACAAGGAATTTTTGAAAATACCTAAACAGAACATTATAAATGGGTTTTAAGCAACAGGTCTCTATAATTTAGATACAGGTAAACCGGATCGAACAAAAGTTCCTGAAACAATATTTTCACAGCAAGATCTTGTAAAATATAACCACCACGGTAAACAAAACGAGGTGATTATTGGAATGAAAGATCAAGAAATTAATGAAAACGAAGAAAATGGAACAATTCATCAAATGGAAGATTTAGGAACAACAAACAAATATAGTGAATGAGCAACAAGGTAAAAAGGAGTTGATGCCTGAAGACAAACCTAGACCTTCAAACCCCCAAAGCACTATTTGTCTGAATCCCTTTGAAAGTCTGGTGGTTGAACTACTTAAAAATGAAAAAAAGAAATCGGAATCTCCGACACCATAAAAGAGAAGAAAGATCTGCAATGAGGCAGAAATTATAACAACATAAGACTACTTACAGAAAAAAAAAAACTAGAAGAGGAAAATAAAAAACTGGAAGAGGAGAAAAAGAAAGCCCGAGCAGAAACAAAGTCTAAGAAAATTGCTTAAAAAGTGAACTTTATCCAAAACATAGATCCTTCGAAAGAGAAAAAACTCCAAATAAATATCAAAAAAAATATAAAATCCAAGAACACTAAAAAGAGGTCTTCTTTAATTACCTAAAATTTTAACCCCATAGTTGGAAATACAAATTAAGTATGTAATAAAGTGAATGTTTTTAAAGGAATTTTATGTACTTATTATTAATTTACTTACCAAGTGGTTTTTCTTCTATCAGTAGCAGTAAATTGCTTGCGATTTTTTTTTTGTCAACCATTATAATACTTCAACTAAACGAACTCAAATTAAACTTTTATAATATATATTCAAAGTACCTCTCGACACTCACATAAATTGGCTGGACAATTGAAAACAATAATTGAAAAATTCTAAAATATTAAAGTTTCATCTGTCAAAGTAAATGACGAGCAGAGCTGACAGAGGAAGCGACGTTGCCAGTTCACGTCGTCGTTAAAAATTAACAGAAGAATACAACCCGTACTACACCTTTAGTAAAAGATTTGGGTTTAACGAGTCATTAGATATTTAACGATCGTTGTTGCAACCCGCTGTTAAGTTTCAAAATTATACATTCAAATAGATCGTTCGAGACAGCTAAATAAATGTATTATGTTGTATTTTAAATCATGTTTAAAATACCTTTCACCAAAGATGTGATTGGTTTGTCCAATTCCATTGCATTTTGCGTTCCAACAATTACAAGTTGCTGATAAAATAACGGACGAATAAACGGACGAATAAACGGACTAATATGCGTCGTTGTTAGCTTACGAATGCATGCATGCACGAGTCAGAGACTCATCAGAATGGAGTTGTTGGAACAAACCTATCGTTTATATGAAGCTATTTAAAAAAAGGCATTTATTCTTACAAAAACTGACTAGCTATACTTTATTGTATTTAGATCTGCCGAGCAAGTATATGGAGATAATGTGATTTCCATGAATAAGTTGAGAGGAGATATTTGCACAGTAAACGGAATAATTACACCTAAACATAAAGTGTTTTGAATTACTTATCCCCCATTAGAAGGTAAAAATAACAAGTTGAATTTAATAATAAATTTTTAGAGGACATTTTAATTTATGTAACTGCATTCTGGAAGGACGCTATTTTTAAATGTTTAATTGCAAATTAATGTTAGGGCCCTTACATATATTTTTTTATTATTTTTAAATAAAGTGTATTTTACTTCGTTTATCTTATTTAGGTACTTTTATTTTTTATTAATAGGTAAATAAATAAAATTTTCACATATTTGACATTTTTGTTTTTATACAATTATTATAATCTCTGAAATGTGAAAATTAATATTAGAAAACAGAAACACAATTAGTTTATTAAAATATTATTTAGTCTTACAAAATGAGTTCTTAAGTTAACAATACCACAAATATTGCAGCTATTACTAAGTAATTTTACTTGCTTAAAATTCACACAGAGATGTTAAAGGTTTATGTAAGCTATACTTTCCTTCTCATAAAAATTATTATTGAGGATTTCAAAAACACTATTGGGCAATCCTAATTATACCTTCGGTTTATTTAAATTTTTTTTGTTGTTTTCGAAGAATGTGCTCATTGTTATTAAGTCCCTCTATTAAAGATATTTTTTCTGATTCAGGAAACACTTCACCATCTTCAAAACTTTCAGGAATTCTGGATATTCTTGAGGAAGAGTTTTTAGGTTATACACCTTCAAACTTATAATAGGCTAATTTTTAATTTTTCGAAGGGGACAATGTCAGAAATTGCTGCTGATTCTTGAAGATTCAGTGTATTTTTATTAAATAGACGAAAAACACCTCTAGTTGAAGGTTATTTTCTGAAATATACCTGTTATTTACGTTTGGAGAAGAAAATTCTTTAAATAAAAGTTACTTCTTATATTATTCTCTATAATTTTTTTATAGAAAATTTTCCTAAAATAGTCCGTATTCGAGAAATTTGACAGAATTTAAAAAAATCAAATTTTTATAAAAATTGTTTAAATAAAAGTTGTTTGTAATATAATTCTCTAAAATTTTTATAAAAATTGTTTAAATAAAAGTTGTTTGTAATATAATTCTCTAAAATTTTTATTCAATGCATAATTTTTCTAAAATGAACCGTCTTAGAGATATTTGAGAAAAAGTGTGAATTTCGAATTTTAAAGAAAACTCAAAACAGATAAAGAAAAACACATTAAATTTTAAACTTTAAAGAGGGTCATTTATATATTTTATAGAATATATTATTTATTTATTTTTTTTTTTTTTTGAGAAGAAAGTTGTTTATATAAAAGTTATTTAATACGTTATTTTCTATAATTTTTGTTCTATAATAAATTTTCCTAAAATGGTCAGGTATTCCAGAAATTTTTCAAAATTTCAAATTTCAAATTTTTAAGAAAATTGTTTAAATAACACTTGTTTGTGATATATTTCTCTATAATTCTTCTCCCATACATAATTTCAAAATGGATAGTATTTGAGATATTTGTGAAAAAGTGTAAATTTCGAAGAAAACTTAAAAACGGATAAAGAAAAAACCTTAAATATTAAACTTATACTTTATTCCAACCTAAGGTGAGCTAATTAGAACATTTGGGTGGATAGTTTTTCAAAATGTAAAAAATTCTGATTTTTAAGAAAATTGTTAAACTAAAAGATGTTTGCGATATAGAGCTCTATAATTTTTTTTAAATGTTTGCTCTAAAATGGACCGTAATGGAAAAATTGAAGGAAAAGTATAAAATTTAAATTTTTTAGCATTTTCGTTGTCAATGAGTGTATATAGAAATAAGTTAGATGTATTGGTAAAATGTATATATTAAGTTAACCTCTAAATATTTACAGAGGTGTTACAATAGGTTGTTCAAAATAACCGACAAAATCCTGTAATAACTAGATAGGAAAGTCATGTGTGTGGACACATCAGATTTTTTGTTTCTTAGTTGACGTTTTTTAAAAAAATAAAACTAAAAATATGGTGAAAGTTTAAACATAAATAATACTTTTAAAAACATTTAAAAGATACTTGTTCAACCATATTTTAGAAGTCTAAAAGTAAGAAGGTGGACAAAAACGAACGTATATCACTCCCCGTATACCATTTAACAGGCAACGTTGTGTCGCTAGTATCTATTGGTCTATTCCCGGCTACATCATATATTTAAAAAAATTAATAACTGGTAAATGGAAAAATATATATTTTTTAAAATTAGCCTTATTTTTTTAACTGTATTATTCATAATCTAAAATTTTTGAACGTGCCCCATTATCTATTTCATTGACCCTGTCAAATTACCAGGCCTACAAGGGTGCCATAATGTTGCCTTATCATAACCTGTCAAAACTCACTGGTAGCCATTTTGTTTGGAATGCCTAATATTATTTGAAATGTCAAGTAATGATACTTACTGCACATGCGTCAGATACTTATTGAATATACCACTTTTGCCAAAATATCTTCATTTACTTATGGAACCGATAACTCTTGCAAGTTTTTAGAAAATAAATTTATCTAGTTAAAAGTTTGTAGATAGTCAATTTGAGACATTATCCACAATTTCAGACCTGCCCATTAATGTAGATAGTAGTTAGCAGAGCTGTTTAAAATCATTTTAAAAACGATTTAAATCAAAGATCATAAATCGTTTGCATTTGAACAAATGATTTAAATCAAAGATCGATTTTTTAAAAAGAAAGATTTAAATGAAAAATCTTTTTTACAATTTAAATCATTTTAGAAAAGATTTAAATCTTTTTATAGATTTCGGTAACTCTTTAAAAAATGCTTTCGGTAGGCCGAAGATAATGAATACTTAAATAATTTGATTTTCTCATAAATAAAACGCAAAAATCGATCAACTTTTCTCGTATTTATTTTTTTATCGTTATTAGCCCAATACAATTATTACGGAAATATTAATTTTAAATAATAAATATCCGATTGAGGTAAAAATTTTAAGGATTTATGCAGCATTGATGTCTATAGTTATGAAAATTGTTATTTAAAAATGTAATGTCGATTGGTAAATAGGAATTTTTCAACCCTTTAAAAGATACTTTTGGTATGTGCCTATGATGCCACAAAACAATGGAGACCACCTTTTTAAGAAAAGTTATTTTTTTTTTCTGAAAAATCACTTGAATCCGTCAACTCTTCCTTGAGTTAACGTGCTTAATGTCATACATACATAAACACCCACATAGATGCACATACATCAGACTCTTTAAAAATATGTTTTTTTTTGTACTTAGGAGACTCTCCCGGAAAAATGCATTTCATTTTCAAAATCTCCCGGCTATGAATAATGAAATTGAGTGGGTTGAATTAAAAGAGTTCTTCTATCAACGTGAAGTTATTGCGAGTAAATAAATAACCAAAGTAGGCTCGTTTGGGTTAATTTTTTTAAAAAATGTGTGGATGAATCAGGCAAAGAAAAAAAATTAATTAATTCGCTCTACCTATGCCAAGCGTGTTTATTGAACTGGTCAAAAAGTTATAATCGTCTTAATGCAACTCCTGTCAAATCTGAAATAAAAGTGTGCATAAATTTAAAATACATATGTAAAGAGTTTTAGGATTATATCGATAATGAAAAAGTATTTCCAGCTGCTTGCGGTGTAAAAAATACAACTTTACAAAAAAAATAACGGGTCAACAATGTTAAATAAAAAATTGTTTTCAATTTACTCATTTGTGTCGTAATTTTATTTAAATAATAAAAAAAATTATAGTAAATAATGTGTAAGTATATCTCATTATGATAAATAAATAAATAATTAGATAATTCTCTAATAAGCTGATATTTTTCATTTATTGTGATATTTTCAATTATAAAATAAAAAAATTTGGTAAAACTAAATAAATTAATAAATATAAATAAAAAACATAATTGCGTTAAAGTTTACATTAAATGTATTCAATGGTCTGAAATTCGTGCGCTACGCAACGTTGCCTTTGACTCCATTTTAAGCTAGGTTACTTGAAAGTTTTTTGTGATTTTTAATATTAATTTCTCAATAAATTCCACGGTAACCTATATATTTTATTGTAAAAACAAAACCTAAATATTTCAAAAACCTTATTTTTAGTTTTTTTTTACTCCATCTAATCAATAAATAATAGTATAATTCGAGGATTGTTGTTGAGGTCTGACTTTCTCGTAAGACACTGTACAAATACTCAGATTTTAAAAAAAAGATTCTCAAAAATTTGCACGATAAGGTATAGTTTGAAAGTTCACTATTAGATAAATAAGGACTTCAACTATTAGAAAATAATTAATTTTAGTCATAATCTGATATTTTTTATTTAACATTGGTGGCGAAAAGACCTCCTTAAGAATAATCTTTAGTCATTGCAATTATTTGTTACACTTTACTATGTTTTGGTTTTCTTTTCTCCCGGATTTCTGATAATAATAATAATACTCTCCCTAATTCACCCCCTTACGAGTGAATTTCAACCCCTGAAGTCGACTGAACGACTTGTGTAGGGGACGGGACGGCTATTATTATTATTTGCCGTGGCGCTCCGGGGCGACTTAAAGATACCATACTGACATGCTGGCTAGATTATTATTCAGGAATAGACAGGTTGATAACGATTTTGACGAATCAGGTGATGTAAATCGTTTTAAAAATATTTAAATCTAAAAAAGGATTTAAATCATTTCAGAAAGATTTAAATAAAAAAAAAAAAGATTTAAGTCATTTTAAAAAGATTTAAATCGTTTTAAAAAGATATAAATCGTTTTAAAAAGATTTAAATCTAATTTTTAAATAAAAAATCAAAGATACTTTTCAGAAAGATTTAAATCATAAATCAAAAATCATTTTTTTAAAAAAGATTTAAAATCAAAGTATTTAAATCAAAAAATGTATTTAAATCAAAAAATGATTTAAATCTCACTAATAGGTGACAGCTCTGGTAGTTAGGTACCTACTTCTAAAATTATTTTATGCATTACCTATTGTTTTGATTGTTAATGAGTTCTTTTAAAATGTTTTGCGTTACCTTGAAGTTTATATGCAACAGCTCAACAAGAAATTCATTATTGTTATTTAACTGATAATAAATTAATTAAAATGAGTATTATGAAGCGCCTTCAATGTGATTTAGTACATGCAATAAACAGTTTTTAGTGCATACGTCTTTAATAAAATGATTTTTTGTGTTTAGTTGGGCGTGAACCAATTTAATAATATTATATAATGTTTTGTGTAATTGAGTAATAATAGGAAACGTGATTGCATAGAGTATGGATCTATTATGGAAAACACGGTGCCGTAGATACTTAATCTAGCGGCTTTCTTCACATCAACTACTTTTTTTGACGACGTGCAACACTGATGCATCTTCCCATCCTATAAAGTTTATATGACAGAATAACATCCTATTAATCACTATGAATACGGTTCGTGCCTTTTCCTTATATAGAGGAATTTCGATCTTTTATGTTTTAGTATATAAAAAAAATAAAATAAATTTATGCACGGTAGTTTTATATCTTAAACGGCAATGAGGTGGTTCCGTTAGATCGTAGATTAATGTTCTAGAACTCATAACCCATGACTGAACTATTGGCTTGTACAAAGCCTGATTTAAAATAATATTAGAATGGGGTTTACATTTGTTAAATATTATTTACATCGGCAATTGTTTCATTTTATATTACTGATGCCTCTCTACAAATTGGCCTTTGGACCTATCGACTTTATACTTTACTATTAAATTTCAAAAAAATTGGTCTGACCAACGGCGAATAACTACTAGACTAATTGGTAGTATTATTACAAGGATTGTCTATGGTTTTAATTCGGTATTGACTAAACGTACGGCTTTAAAGCGCACATAAGGATTTTAAAATGACATGAAAACATATTTGCATTTCAGTTTATTGTATTTTTTCTCGTTGCAACTATTATAGTGATATGGTGTTTTTCAGGAAAGTACGCAACTAATTTTGAAGTGTGACACAGCAGTGTAAAACAAGCGTCACATATATGGATTAGACACATACTTTAATTGCTATTCGCTCCGTTCGCGACAGCAGCGCCAATTCGTTTTGGTACTAATGGACTATTTCTGCGTATACTGATAGATACAATTTTTAATTGAATTCGTAATTAAAATTGTATATTAAAGTATATATTGATGTAACGGTCTTTAACACACGCCCGATTTTTCGAGCACGACGGCGCAGCCGGAGTGCTCGAAATAGAGCAAGTGTTTTAAAGACCAGTTATCCACGAATACTTTACGCTATTTTTTTTATTGGTATACTTTGAAATCCTAAATATTGGTATTATTTCTACAAAAAATGGAAATAAGAACTAATAACTGAAAATGGTTGCGTTTGTGATGTAACATCAATATACCTCGTTGTCATGAAAATGAGACAAACAAAAATTTATTTTCAATCTGTTACGTAAGATTAATTGTCGCAAAAGTTATTGTTTAAAATGAGTTCAAATATTGAGTATTTAAATAATAAAGCAGAATCGCGCTTAATACCACAAAAATCCAAAGCGGTTTATAAAAAAGAATACGATAAATTGAACACGTGGATGGAAAAGCAAATGGTTACACATATAGATGAACAAGTTGTTCTCGCTTATCTCCAGAAAATGTCGGAACAGTATAAAGTATTGACTATGTGGACTATCCATTCAAAATTACAAAGTATGTTGAGGATAAACAAAGAGGTCGATATAAAATCGTTCGTCAAAGGCAATTAGCTAAAATGAGGTAGTCAAGAAGGCATATGTATTCGAGGAAGACCATTTGCGGAAGTTTTTTACAGATGCACCGGACATAACGTATTTATTTTTTAAGGTGGTTGCTATTTGTGGCATCTTTGACTCTTGTAGATGTGAATTGTGCGATTCACGCTTAGCTGATATCAAGGAAGAAGGAAGCATATTGCTTATTACTATCCGACCATCTAAGACGGTGAAGTCTTTTTACTGTTGCCGATAGTAATGCAATTAGATATGTGCGTTTGGTGAAGCAGTATTTATCATTGCGCCCCCAAAATGTAAGTACAGACCGAGTTTTCTTACGGTATGATAAGGGGAAGTGCACCAATCAAGTGGTTGGTATTAATACATTTGGATCATGTCCCCAGCAAATTGCACGTTATCTTAAATTGGACGATCCTGAGAAATATACTGCACATGCATTGCGGCGTACGTCCGCTACCATTATGGCGAATAATGGCATGACAATAGATCAAATCCAACAAGTAAGATGAAAATCGGCAGCTGTAGCAACTGGTTACGTTGAAGAGAGCATTAGCAATAAGAAAAATGTTTCAAATATTATTGGAAGTGCTATTAATGGAAGTACAACTTCATTGACTTCCAATAATGTTAGCAATCTTAATTTGAACAGTATTTCCTCTGATTTAAAAAACCGAAGTTTTAATATTTCAAACAATACTGTACTTTCCACATTTATTTAAACAATACTGTACTTTCCACATTTATTTAAACAATTAAAAATGTGAAAAAATATTTGAATAAATTTTTTGGAAAATTTCTCAGAAATATTTTATTTGACATTACAAGGCACTTCTGTCAGATCAATATTTAAAAAGTTGGCATTTAGACAGGATACACATACTAAAGGTATGCTGACTTTCGATTCAAAATTCGTCCAAGCCGCGCATGACGTAATTCGGGACGAATTTAATTATTTTGACACTTTTCGATTGAGTAGTGTAAAATAATTTAATAATATATATATGTTTATGTGTTAGTAGTGACTATATTTTCCTATATATAACAGGAAAGAACTTAACTCAAAGACATTCTTTGACTAAACTAATGTTTAAAATGCCGGGCTGCGCAGTAGAGATATTTCCGAATGCTACAAAATATGGGTAAATTCTTATTGAAGAAAGGACAAACTTAATTGAAATTGTCCTATCCATTTTGAGGAAAGTAGTTGTGAGATTCCTCTTAAAGATAGACGCAAGAAAAGGAAACTGAATTCCACCAGGTGCACGGGCCTCATTAAGCAAAGAAAATAAATCTGTATTTAAAAATTTTAGCAGATACAACAGTAGTTTCCTGTCCCAATACAACGATCCTTTTGAAGTAACGCCATGCATGAGCAGGACACGTACATATATAAGAATAAGATAAATGAACAGGAAAATTGGTTTTGAGTATTTTCAAAATAAACTTGACAAAAAATGTTTAAAGGACCCCGCACAAATCTTATGGAAATGGGGGTCCCGGTTAAATTCGCTGAATTTTTGATATGTGATAGAGTTCATCATACTGGTCAATTGTCTCAATGGCCACAAAGCTCAAAAATGGATAGTTTGGCCGGTACAGAGCTTTAAAGCTCCGAGTATCCTCCACGGATTTATGTATATGCGCAGTGTGTATAGACTTTTGAAATAGCCTATTTTATTTTTTTTATTATCTAGGTTTATATTTTTGAGGTTGCTGAATTCAGATCTATTGTTAGATTTTCAAAATTGACAGTTGGCAGCTGTCAAATAGCTGTCAATGTGTTATAATAAAGCCAAAAAGCCAAAAGTGATGTCATAAACTTATATTATGTTTGATTTCTTATCCACAAAGTTAAGCACAAAAAATAAGTTACTTGCTCTATTATTGCATTTTGACAGTTAGTTGACAGCTTGTTGACAGCTGTAAGCTGATGAATACATAATTTTATGTCATATTCATATTCACTTATCTTAACAACTTAAAGTTATAAACAAAAAATAATTTTTTGACTTTATTACCGGACCTTGAAGAATTGTTGACAGCTAAATGACAGCTGCCGATAGTCATTGTTATTGATTTGATATCATCTTTGAACTTATCGAACTGAAAAAAAAAAGAAGGATAAAACTTAAAAAAAACAAGTTTTTGGCTTTATTATAGTACATTGACAGCTGCCAACTGTCAATTTTGAAAATCTAACAACAGATCTGAATTCAGTAACCTCAAAAATATAAACCTAGATAATAAAAAAAATGAAATAGGCTATTTGAAAAGTCTATACTTACTGCACATATACATAAATCCGTGGAGGATACTCGGAGCTTTAAAGCTCTGTACCGGCCAAACTATCCATTTTTGAGCTTTGTGGCCATTGAGACAATTGACCAGTATGATGAACTCTATCACATATCAAAAATTCAGCGAATTTGACCGGGACCCAATTTCCATAAGATTTGTGCGGGGTCATTTACCAAATAAAAAGTTATGTTTTTGCGTACTTACTTTTTGTAAATAAATAATTTGTTTCTGCACATTTATTTTTATTTCACATAATAAGAAAAGAGATTGCAAGAGAACTACTACGCCCAGAAAGTACAAATTTGAGTCAAACTTGTATTCTTAGTCTATATATTTTACTTATCTTATGGCCAGGTTATGGATTTTGTCACAAAATACCTATAAATTATGAGAAAAATTAATAACTTTATTAGTATTATTTACCTTAAACCTTCATATTTGTAAACGAATATATTACAAAATAACCAATAAAGCTTAAGTAACTGCATAAAATCTAAAATTGGCAAAATATCGAATTTTAAACACTATCTCCCATTTAATACTTATAATTCTATGTCCCACGTGACGTCACCGCCAGTCAGCTGCATGCGCACCGTTAGTCTGTGTATCGTCGCATTTAGATATCACGTTTCTCGGGTTGTTGATGTTGCCATGGTAACTTTAAAACAAGCGCGTTTTTTAAAGTTCATTTTAAACACGCTGAGGCGTACTTTAAATAAGTAAAATAGGTTACCAATAAAAAAAAGTATATATATTTTTTTTAATAAAAGTATATGGATTTGTAAAACAAGTTAAACATTAATTTATTATTATTATATATTTGTATCGCTTAAATTAAAGAAAATTATGTTTAATCAATAAAAATCAATAATAAAATATAGGCAGGCAACAGTACTGGAAAATGTATGAAAAGTTGCCTAAGTCTAATAAGTTGTCATTGAAGAATTAGCCTATCCTGTGAAAATAAAAAAATACCATTTAATAATATCGTGAAATTAAAATGTATAAAAAAAGGATCGTTATTTATATTCTCATTTTTGTTCGAAAGAAAACATAGAATGGGGTCTATTCTGTAAAAATTCCTTTATATTACGGCCTTTAAAAATATTGGCGGCCTTTAAAAGTATATTTGTATTCGTTAATTTACTTCTGTCATTATTTAAACAGATTTCTTTAAGATAGTACTCTAATGTATTTTAAAGATCCGTTTAAATAATGACAGAAGTAAAGAAGAAAATATTTTTAAAGGCCGTTAAATATAAAGGAATTGTTACAGAATAGACCCCAATAAATGTTTAAAACTGGTTTCCCATTAGTAAGTCACAAAATTCCATTCCAGCCACATATAATAAAATCAAAGGCAGAAATCTTGAAATCTAGACCTTGCTGAATGAACATTTAAGAATAAAGGGATATTAAAGAACATCGTAAAATGATAATTTATTGTTTATTTAAAACCTTTCAAGTTTCTGATGTCTACTATTTTCAGCATTACTGTTATTATTACAAAAATAAAGGTAATTTTTCTTCTTATTGTACACTTATCCATTTATTTCTTTGATTTAATTTCCACTTTGCTATTGAAATTTTTTTTATAAGTTTCACTGTTTTTTTTTTACTAGTATTTGTACAATTTTCAACACAGCAACTCCGGTTGCTTATTATATTGTTTTTACCTACGTTTTTGAAAAAAAGTAAAATATATACTTGTATTTGATATGCCAAAATTACAAAATATCGTCCTAAAATGCATGGATTATCCGCAGCTAGCGCTAGTATCGCTTTTGCTTCCCATTTAATGACTTCACACGGAGCAAACACGGTGCAAGAGAGACGTCCGACACGCCCAACATAGGGCGCGGCCATTTTGATGCAATTACTACTAGGTTAGGCATCACATTTTTCACATCTTGGTATTTTGAAATTTAAAATAAAGACAACAAATGTAGAAAAAACGTTTATTTATTTTAAATTAATAATATACAAGAAACTTCATTGAAGTAAAGTTATAATTGCGAGTGCATCTTGAAATTGAGGTGAGTGGTTTTAAATTATTTCTAAAACTGTGCATATGATTTTACCTTAATATTATGATATTTTTGCTAGTCCCATGCCCATGAACAAACATTTTATTTTTGTAATGTAAAAATCTTTGAGGCGAAACAATCTAATATTATATTTTTCATTTTTTCAGCTGTAATATGGTACGAAACTATAAAATACCAACTAAGAAATGTGAGATTATAGAAGCTCCAACTAAAAGATATTACCAAAGGAATATACTCTTGCAGGCAAGCTGCAAAAGATAGTTGGTTTTGATCTTATAATTTATCTGAGACAGACACGTTGAATTTGCATAACAGTTATTTTTTTGTTATATGTAGTTGTTAAATTTTTAACTAAAACAGATGTATTGTTCATCTAGAAATGACTCTTCTTTCAGTTGTTATGCATTAAGAAATTGCTGAATATTTTCTATTTAAGAAAATACCCCTATGGGTATTACTGCCACCACCTCCACCAATATTCTCGTTCTCAAAGATTACACAAGTTTGTTAATTGTATTAACATTAGATTGTCAGTGTATATTTTCAAAACTCTTGCATATCTTCCTTCTTTCTGCTTCTATAGCAATTGATGGTCTAGGTATGCTTTTCTTAGTCCGTCGACTTACTATAAATAAATAAATAATATTGTAAAAAGGATGTCGACATATGATGGCTCTAAAAAATTTCCATTTATTCGCAATTTTTACTTAGTTTACTCTACCAATAAAAAAAAATTAAATATTACAGGTCATTTTCTATCTGTTTCAGATAAACTATTTAGCAGAGGGGGCTATTTTCTTAGTGAGGCTGTGGGCTACCTCTACTTTCAGGTGTGTAGATGAGCCAGAGGTAGTAAACCTGAAAGGAAAGGTAATGGTAAAAGTTTAAAACAGTAAAATGGCAGCTGAAGGAGAAATTAACCAAATTGAGAAACTAACTGACTCAGAAAGTTTTGTTTTGTGGAAATTTCAAATCACCGTAATATTTAAGGCCTATGGATTGTACGAAATCGTCAAAGGTGAGAAGAAGTTGGAGCAAATAACCAAAGAAGATGAAAAAACTGATTTCAAAAGAAAAGATGCACGAGCCCAAAAAGCCATAGTAACTTCTGTCGATAAAAAGATACTGATGCATATAATGAACTGTGAAACATCTTATGAAATGTTTAATAAACTATGTAAAACCTATCAGCGGGATACAGAGCAACAAAAGTGTTCACTGTTACAGGAGTTTTTTAACTTTAAATTTAATAAAGACATTGATATTGCATTAAATATAAGCAGACTAGAAAGTCTGGCTCACAGGCTGCATTCGCTAAATCAAAAACTAGAAGACAGTCTTTTAATATCGAAGATTCTTAGTATACTACCTGAACAATTTAAACATTTTACCACAGCATGGGAGTCTACTCCAGAAAATGAAAGAACAATTACTAATCTTATTGCTAGACTAGTATCAGAAGAAATTCGTTACAAAGAACAAGAACAAGAAGTAGCATTTAAAGCTTCAGAAAATACGAGATCTGAGCGCAAAAATTATGAAAACAAAAAATCACAAAATAAAAACTTCCAAAAAATGTTATGTGTGTGGAAAACCTGGACATACAACAAAAATATGCTACTACAAAAAGTCCACCATAGCCTCTACTTCAAGCTGTAACATATGCAAAAAGACAAACCACCAAGAACGTGACTATTTCTTTAGAAAAAAAGGAAGATCAGATAGCAAAGTAGCATTCCTGGCACATGATAATAAAAATAAAAATTTTGGTTTCATAATAGACAGTGGATCAACCTCTCACATGGCCAATAACAAAAATTTGTTCCATGAACTGAAAGTTCAGAAATCAGACATAAAAGTAGCTAAAAAGATGAAAGTATGAAAGCTGAAGGTCTAGGCATTATAGAAAGTAACACCTGCATTTTAAATAAGGTTCTCTACATTCCCGAACTAAGTAAAAATCTATTATCAGTGAGTGCAATTACGGAAAATAATGCAGAAGTCCTTTTTACAAAAGAAAAAGTAATAGTAACAAAGAACAGTAGATTAGATTAGATTAGATTAGATTAGATTAGGAGTTGGACGTTATTTGTCCTTGTCCACCGCGACCTTTTCAGATCTATTGTGGGACTCCGTTTGTTTTAGAGTATGTCGTCTAGCCTGGTCTTTTTTATTAGACTTAGTAGCTTTGACAGTGGCTCCCGCATGTAGTTGCATGCAATTGGCTTTTCTTCGCCCAATGTTAGAAACCTCATTCCAGCCAAGCCTTCACATTGGCACAGGACGTGGAATGATGTTTCCTCTTCTTCTTCTTCACAGAACCTGCACAAAGTTGCTTCTTCTGCTGGATTTATGACACTCATGTGCCTTTTGAGGCGACAGTGTCCAGTAAGAAGGCCTACTGTTATCCTAACGATTTGACGTTTTTGATCAGTAAATCTTTCGTAAACTTGGCCGATGGTTCCTTGATAAACTGTTTGGCCTGTCTCAGTCTTGGATAGTTGTTCCACCATTCCTGAGACTCTTTTTGCATCCATTGTTTAATGGATGCCTTGCACAATGCCTTAGCGACTCCACAAAGAACAGTAAAAAAGTATTAGAAGGAGAGAAAACTGAAAATGGACTATGTATGATTGATATAGACAAAACACCTCAAGAAAGTTTTTTAACAGAACAAACATGTCAAGTATCTAAGGCATAGAAAACGGGGACATTTAGGTATACAAAACATAAAAAGTTATTAAACATGTCCCCTGGGATAAATTTGAAAATTGAAGACTTTGCCAAGATAGATCCAGTATGTGAGATATGCCTCCAAGCCAAGCAAACAAGATTTCCCTTTTAAGAACTAGCTTCGAGACCGCTAGAAATTGTACATACCTACAGACTTATGTGGTCCTATAGATCCTACAATATGGGATGGTAAAACTATGTTCTTACTTTCTTGGATTATTTTACACACTACTGTGTAGTATACCTTATTAAAAGTAAAAACCAAGTATTACAACACCTGAAAGATTATATTCAAGAAGTTGAGAATTTTAAAAACCTAAAAGTCTGAAAAATTCGATGCGATAATGGTGGAGAATTTGCAAATTGCGACCTAAAGACATGGTGTAAACTAAAGGTATTGTTACGGATTTTACCATACCTTACTCTCCTCAAATGAATGGCAAAGCTGAAAGGCTAAACAGAACTTTATTTGATAAGGCCAGAGGGTTAATTTTTGATTCTAAATTACCAAAACAATTTTGGGGTGAAGCAATGTACGCAGCCACATACCTTCTAAATCAAAGTCCAACATCAACAATTAATAAAACACCTATAGAAGCTTGGACCAATACCAAACCGAATTTATCAAGAATAGTTTTTTATGACTTTGATGTATTGTATTTTAATTAAGACAGTTAGAATATTTTTCCTTTAATAAAACTCATATAGAATCTATAGTTTCAAATTATTTATTGTTTCGGCCTTTACTTGATGAAAATCCATTTAATTTTGAAAGAGTAAAACCAAATTTGGTAGATTTTCACACTTTTATTTTAAAAATAAAAATTTTTAAACAAACACTAACATGACATATGTTTCGAAGTACACATTTGAAGTACACATTTGAAAAAGAAGTTGTACTTCGAAACATATGTCATGTTAGTGTTTGTTTAAAATTTTTTATTTTTAAAATAAAAGTGTGAAAATCTACCAAATTTGGTTTTACTCTTTCAAAATCTATAGTTTCAATTAAAAGGAAAGTAAAGTAAAATCCTAACACCCTATTTTTATTCAGATTTCTTAAAACTCAATAGGCTTTGTCCCCTTATAGAGCTTGATATTTGCTTAAAATTTTCAAGTTAATATCATTTTTCGTTTTTGACTTATCGTGCAGACAAAAATCGTGACATCGGACAGGCAGACAAAGTAATTCTATAATACTCTTCAGAGAATACTATATGAAGAGTAGAAAAAAATGCATAAGGTAAAATAAACAGTTTAAAGAGGTAAACAATAATATTCAACTTCTTTTATCAAAGGATACTAAAAGTTTAAAATAGGTAAATCGGTTTCATCTGTATTTTCAAATTATTGTGTAATTATAGATAGTATATCAATGTTTTGATTCGTTTATACATGGCATAGGTACTTTAAATGGGGTAAAATATCAGTAATATATGCATAAACGTAGTTATGTACTTAGTTTGTTATCTCTATATGATTCAACTTATTTTTCCGGGAAAATCCAAAATTATTTCAATTGATTAAAACAAGCATATTATCATTTTAACAAAACTAATAAACCAACAGAGGTCATAATAAAATAATAAAAGTAGGTAACTGTAATATTTTTCTAACGGATTAATTATAGTAGAGCCAAAATTTAGATTCCTAATTTATATTAAAATTTGACAAGTAGAGCTTTGCTTTAAATAACATTATTTGCACATTCCGAATTAAGTAAAACATGAAGTTAAACCAGAATTATCAAAAAAAAATTATGTTAAGTTGGATGATAACTTTAAAAAAAAAGGAGAAAAATACCAATTTTTAAATTTAATTTCGACTTAACAAACGCAGTTTATCTTTATTCAGGCAAATTCAAATTAAATACTAATAGGTCGCGTAGAACAGTCATGAAATTCATTACTATCTACGATGCGTGCGTGGTATTCACAGCCATTGGCCAGTAGCTATTACATAATAAACATTCTGTCTCTAGAGTTAGAATGAAATACATGTAAAATACAAAAGAGGTAATTGTTTCAAAATTTTCTTTCAACGTCAAGAACGAGAATGTTTTCTTTCTGTTATTAATTATTAGTGGCCGTGGAGAAAGATAATTTCAGTGGTTATTTATTGTATTTTTGTTCAATATTACTTGTATTAAACTCAGTCACTCGTAAAAGATTAGTTGAATGTGCTTTCAAAAATCTAGGATTTATTTTCAACACATAAGATTCAAAACGTCAATAAAGACACAGATGGGATTAATAAAAAAATAAAAGAAAAAAAAAGTGGCAACAAAATTTGAATTAACTGAATTTATTAGTATACACGTCACAAGACATCAAATTTAAAATTTTAATAATTAATTAGTTATCAGCCTCAAATCAGTAACATTTTACTAAATGATAAAGTTTCCTAAGCTCTATTACAAAAATATGACTACTATAGCTCATCTTTTGGAATAAAATGAAAAATAAAACAAAACTTACAATTAGCATTTTATATTTGTCACTTATTAAAATTTATAATCAAAATAATTTAGCTATTATCATTTCCGCATAGTCCAGTGAATCTCCTATTCACACCTTGTCTTCCACACTCTGAGGCAGGTCTACCGCTTTTGTACACAGATTGTCCGCCGAAATTTCCACCTGGTCCATAATTACATGCCATTAAGTAAGTATTCTTACCTTTGTCTATGTAATAAGTCAAAGAGCATCCTACTTCTTTGGTGTTCGCCCAAACTAACTGGGAATAGTGTCCCACCATTTTACCACTAAAAAGAAAATGAAAAACAAAATTACTCATATGAACATATTTTTTGTGTTACTATATGAAAGACATAAAACAGATATACCATTAATAAAAATATTTCTATCATAATACAACGAGTGGTATCGGGACTATCGATATAACCTCATGAGCTAATGTACGAAGCGTGTTGCCAAAAATTATCATTAATGTATGTTCTGATACCAAAAGTTATAATACTCAATAAATTAAATCACGAATTAATAAAATATAACAGCATAAAAGCAATGACATAACATGACAAGCTTGCCTTCTAAATCTTTGTAGCATTAGATGAAATGGATGGTAGAATCCGATTACAATAAGAAGAACACCGCTACGTCATAAACATTACTTTGAATTTCGAAGACATACTTTTTTATAACTATCAATAAATAAAAACTAAGTAAGTTATTAGGTATGAAACAATATTTTCTATATTTCCATAATATTAACGGTCCATTGAACCCTCAATAGGCGACGATAATCAATTAATTACTTTGCCAGTTGCTACGTTTGAAAAGTACCTCACGGAGCGGAGTAGAGCTAGTAGATTTTTTAGTCACGTGATCATCGAGCAAATCGAGCTTATGTGGAATAAAAGAACGGCTCGTGGTTTTTGTTGCAAGTTGCACAGTAAAGTTAATTTTTAGCTATGGTATTTTTGGTTTTTTGCTTTCACTAGAAAATAAACCATGTTCTCATTTCTGTCTGATATTTTTTATAAATATATTTTTTTTAATCACCAAACAATTGAAAAAAAATAAACTGCATCACAAGAGACAACAAACGATGTCTGTACATCCCAGAAAAGTACAACTACTTTGTTAATTCTCACAGAAATTACATTTACAAGTTAATTCGGAGTAAATAAACTGCTGGCCACTCGAACTTACCCAGAGATTTTTAGGCAAAATTTAAAGTTCAATATTTTCAACAGAAATACAAATTTTTGAACGCGGCTTGAAGATTTCAAGAGCTAGTTTTTTTCGAATTATTCTGCATGGCGAATATTTATCGTAGGACGATAGATTTATTATATACGGGGTGATCAATGAAGTCATGCAAAAAATCAAAAAGTTTATATGAGTGAAATTTCCGCAAACATTTTTTTTTATTGTTGCAATATGGTTCGTTACTAAGGTAACATCAATATCTCTAGACATTTTTGTCAGTTTTTGGATTAAGGCCGTTAGGTCTTGTGCACACTACTAAACATAAAATTTGGGTAGCAAAATTTTTAAAATGCTGTA
The DNA here is from genome assembly GCA_927349885.1 of Psylliodes chrysocephalus. Taxonomy (NCBI): domain Eukaryota; kingdom Metazoa; phylum Arthropoda; class Insecta; order Coleoptera; family Chrysomelidae; genus Psylliodes; species Psylliodes chrysocephalus. The sequence goes on along the minus strand of OV651813.1, from coordinate 50,532,669 downwards.
ACTTGACATTGGATTGACGATTCTTAATGATTTTTGCGGATTTGTAATCCTTTTTTCACGTAGAATTTCTATGGTGTAAGCATTTTATTTGAGGGTTGAAATTTGTACATTATACCGGGTCGATAATAGACAAAAATGTAGCGTACGATGCGCTCTAAGGTTTGGCATTATTTAAGTTTTTATAAAAATACATTCTCACCTCAAATTGTTTTTATTTCGTTCTCACTGTTGTATCCAAAAGTCTCACCTCAGTTTGTTGTCTCAAAGAGTCATTCAGTTTTACAAAGTTCTTTGTCTACCCCCATGACCATATTTATGATCGGACGTAATTTCTACGAGACGCGTCAATTTCAAAGTAGGCATTGGAAAAAGACATTTTTTGCTATGGAATTAAAAACTGTTAACATTATTTTATTCAATATTATAATTTTGTAAATTTTAATTAATATGAGGCGTTTAATCACGACAGAAAGGGAAAATTGCAATCGACTTCTCAACGAAGAAATATCAAAAAAGCAAATTGAGTACATTTACAATGTCAGCCAAAACACAATTTATAATTTGAACAGTCGCGTCAAAATTATGATCATCAGTAGGATCATAATTACGGACATGGGGGTGGACATACAAAAAAAATTAACCGAAGGACCGAAAGAATTTTAATGAGAGAAACTATGCAGAATAAAACAAAGAACTCTTTAAGGCAACAAACTGGGTGAGAGTTTCGGACAGAACAGTGGGAAGAACATTAAATAAAAACAATTTGAGGTGATATATTTTTTTTTCAAAGACAAAATTTTAAATTATAGAGCCCGTCTCAGAGCAAAATGTGTGCGGTTATTAAAACAGTAAAACACCATAGAGCGAATAGACGGGCATGAGCAAATCGGCATGCGAATTGAGGTAATGGAGAGAGCCATTGTTTATTTACTGACGAAACAAGATTTAATTTGAGTCTTTCCGATCGATGGTCGAATGTTAGTTTGCAGAGGGTCAAATCAGCGGTATTTGGAGAAAAATCTGTCCCCTCAAGAGGCATTTGGTGGCGGAGGTGTTACAGTGGGGGCAGGTATCATAAGAAATGGTACAGCCGAGCTATTTATTACCAACCAAACCGTTAACACTACTGTTTATCAAGAGAAAATTTTGAAACCTATTGTTATTCCTTTTGTTTGAAATTACGGCCCAGAATTTCTATTGGTGGATGACAACGCTCGACCTCACAGAACGCGAAGGATCACAGAGTTTTGCAGGCACAGAACATCAATAGGATGGACTCGCCTGCAAAGTCTCCGGATCTTAATGTCATCGAACACGTTTGGTCTCATTTAAGATCACGTGATGTAACCCCCTGAAACCTTACAAACGCTTAGTGAGGTTATTCGTCAGGAGGACCAACAAAATATTAGTTTCTCTTTTTTTTAATTAATGTACCAACTTAATTTGGGGTAAATTATTACCGAAGATCAGGAATTTAAAGATAAGACACTTGGCATTTTTCCATTGATATTTACCGATTGCTTTCAATGACTTCATCCTTTTAACACGCTGTTGCCAACAATAACCCAATTTCATTGGAAACTCCGAAAATGCAAGGTTGCAATTCCCTGCTTTGACGCAGTGGGTTCAAAACAAAAATTAATGGACAAACAATTTATGTTTTTCGGGCTAATTTTTTTTATTTATTAAAAATTATCAATACCAATAATTACCACTAGGTATGCTTATCCATACATACTTAATCTTTGTTATTACAGTACACCGTGTTTTTTTAGGGATTGCAGGAACCTTTAAATTTGGTTTAGAATTAGAAATGTTGTAAGAATTGACTTTGGGCCGTTGTTAACCAATCTTGAATATTGTAGAAAATAATGTAATAAACTTGTTCTTGTCGCTACGTTTTTGTCTATTACGACCCGGTATATTGTGTAAATTTCAATACGCAAATAAAATGCTTAGACCATAGAAAATGTACGTGAAATAAGGATTCCAAATCCGCAAAAATCATCAAGAACCGTCAATCCAATGTCAAGTTATAGCATTTTAAAAATTTTGTTACCCAAACTTTATATTTGGTAGTGTCTAAAAGACCTAAGGGCCTTAATCCAAAAACTGACAAAAAAATCTAGAGATATTGATGTTACCTTAGTAACGAATCATATGGCAACGACCAAAAAATTTTTTTGTGGAACTTTTACTCATACAAACTTATATTTTTTGCTTGACTTCATTGATCCCGTATATAATAAATCTATGGTCCTACGATAAATATACACCATGCAGCTTAATCCAAAAAAAAAAACTAGCTCTTAAAATCTGCATGCCGCGTTCAAAAATTTGCATTCCTGTTGAAAATATTGAACTTTAAATTTTGCCTAAAAATCTCTATGTGTAAGTTCGAGTGGCCAGCAGTTTAGATCTTACTCGATTAACCAGCTCTGCATTAAAAGATCACGGAGCACATCCCATCGAGAAGCTGCAGATGTATTAAAAGAACGGCTTCGAGTAAAAAGAGCAAAACGAGGTAGTTTTTAAACGCAGCAATTATAGAGTAAAGAATCAATCTCTAACGTTCATTGGAGAAAATAAAGAAAATATTTTAAAAACTAGAAAACTAGAAAATAGGAAATAGCGTTAACCAAAAATTATATATCTCTTGGGGATACTGAAGTTAGATAAATTCATTGTGGATTCTTTGTTGTGTAACACCATCCAAATCTACCAAGTATGAGTATCAGCTATAAGGTACCTACATGATATATGATTATAATTCAACTAATTATGTTATCTTGCCCCTCAATTTTTATTTTATTCAATACATTTTATAATATAAAAAAAATTGCATTTCTTTTCATCCCTTCCATGTGATTGCCACCTTCTTATTTTTTTAATAGCGAGAATGGTCATGTGGCACTTTATTTGAAAGGGTTTGAATTAAAAAATGTATCACACTTACTAAACCTAACCATCTATCTGTTATGAGTTATTTTTATCAAATTCAAACCATACGCTCTTAAATATCAAGTTTTCACGTTGATTTTTTGAAATTTACATGGAGAACATTTTGAGAACCTTCTGTTATAATTTCTAGTTCGTTATAGTTATAATTAAGATGTAATATTTGTGTATTCTATTTAAAATTATGTATTGCATAAGACCTTAAATGTGATAAATTTTTGAATTCTGCTTTTTAAACCCTTTCCAACAAAGTGTCACACGACTCCTCTTGCTTTTCAAAAATAATTTAAGCAAAAATCACTGCGATTTGTAATCTTAATGTCGTAGAAATTATTAAATTATTGCTTATACGCCACCTATCAAATTCTAGAACGAACCATGCAAAAACAATTAAAAATTCACATGGTCTGCTGTGTAATTCGAAGCAGCGTGTAGGTTTCAACTTTAAAATAAGAAAAAATAGAAATATAATTCTTCAAATTTGAATTTTCTCGGAAAATATATTTGTGACGGTTTCACTTACTGATCATTGTAGCTGTTTACCCACGACGGGTTAAAATCTTTTACTTCGTTGTAGAATGAATCGATAGCTGATCGGATAACGTCCTTTTTATTTCCGGGAGTACCTTGGAACCATTTTATAAATAAGTTTTGGCCTACCCATGAATATTTTGCTACAGATAAAAAAATGAAAAAGATTAAAATAAAAAAACTGTATAGGAAATTGTATAATAAGTACTAACTAATATAAAAATTAAGATACTATACAGGGTGTTGCATAAGGAATGGGTAATATTTTACCTGCATATTCTATAGGGAAATTATAAATTTTTTGATTTTTAACTGAGGGTCAAATATTATGACGGATTCTGTTAAAATAAGACAGCTTAGGTCAGTGTTTCTCAAAGTGTGCTCTGCGGAGCCCTGGGGCTCCGCAAAGCCTCCGTGGGGACTCCGCAAAAATAGTAGTCATATTAAAAAAAAATACTATAGGGTTTTAACATGAAAATTGAACCTAATTTTGTTTTTTGATTTTTTCATTTCACCCTGTATATTCTTGACAACGAATAAATCAATAACACCAGCAAACTTGGTCTATGTAAGGATTATTTCAGAGAAATGGGTGCCTACTATATGTCAACCCGTATAGCACTTTAGTGTTTGGTGTGTTGCCTGTAAAGCCTGCTTAAATAACTATAATTTTTTAATATGAGCAGCAATCGTTTTTGTTTTCGTTTTAACTCGGTTAACGAAAAGGGTTTATCGTTTCTTTTGGTTCGACATGTTTGGTGTGTAAAAAACATCGTAAATTTAAATGTCCACATGTTTGGTAAGTTTATTTTAAATATTTGGATTTTAAAAAAAACATTCTTATGGGGTATTCTCTTTTTATAGGATATCACGGCCACTTAGGGACCATTTTAGTGTATCGACATTAGGATACGCCTCAGTGCTAGTTAAAAGGCACTGAGATTTTCAAGTCGTGGCTTGTGGAGCCATATTTATTTTTTTTTACCTCATTTTTGGAGACGAATTGTTAATGGTCATTGCACGAGTCCAAAAACAAATGTTGAAATTGTAGAAGGCATTTTACAACAGCACTCTAGGCTGTAGTGGTAAAGTATGTTGTAAAGTCAACCTTTTAGATCACAGTGTATGCCAGAGCCACGAAGAACTATCTCTGCCCATGGGATTACATTGAGTACACAACAGATGAGAGCCTAGCTGGTGGCTGTCACTATAAATCGTTTTTTTTAACCTCATCTTTTTTGAAGAACAGGGTGAATCAAGAAGAAGCATTTAAGTTCGTATAAGGGTAACTATACCTTAAAATTGAAGGTAACAATTTTATAGTTGTATACATTTTTTTTTTATATGAAATATAGTTAGATTTCCCTATATTTTTTTGAGTTTTCCAAAGTTTGATTACTGTTCACAGTTATCTGACTAGTAATAACACTTATGACTCCACAAACACAAGGTGATAGGGTACATACTGTATTAAAGTATTATACTTATTTTAGTTATACTAAAATAAGATTTATCGTAGGATAATTTTTCATTGGAATTTTTCGTATATATAGCATAGTGGGGACTTATTTGTAAAACCAGGTTTGATCCTGAAGATATTTCTTTTGAATTCAATTACAATCCAATTTAAGTCTAGTAACAGCTAATGTCTGAAATTTGTTAAATTTAGTTAAATAAATTACACTTAGTTTATTTTAAAGAACTCAACCATCAGCTATGTTTTAATATTCTAGGAAATACTGATGTCTGAATTACTGTTCACTCTCTATGTATGACAAAAGATCTCAACCAGTATAAAGTAAAATAAACATTTTCTACTAAATATATTTGAGTGTTTTTGTTTTTTTATTATTTCAGAGGTAAGAAATGTTATATCTTAAAGTACATCTTCATAAGATACCGTTCTTATGATTATTATTTCCTTCTTTAGTCTTTTTTAAATTAGGTGGCGCTCGGAGCCACTCTAGAAATCAAAACTCCACAACCAATGACCCAGTGCTGACTAGGCGAAAAGTAGCCGCGCTTGTGGTTTGAAAAAAAAGTGTTACTTTGATAAATTTTCAGATAAAAACACTTAAAGATTAAAAATTAACTTATCGGACCACAATTAATCTGTACAACCCTATTGTTGAGAAATCCTTAGATCCCTTAGTAAACGAAGATAACCATCATCCAGATTTAGATATCAGTTGTGAATTAATGGAAAAACTTGACAACAAAAATAACCTAGAATCTTCTTATACAAATTGTTATAATTTTCGTAAGGCAAATTTTCCACTTATGTATAATGTGATATCAAATATTGACTGGACTTTTTTAGAAAGCTTTTATAGTGCCGATGATGCCTGTACACATTTTTATGGCAAGCTGTATAATGTGTTAGATCGTTGTGAACCCAATTATACAGTGCATATTAAAAAAACATATCCTCCTTGGTTTAATCCCAAAATCATTAAAAAAATAAGGGAAAAATCAAAATTTTGGCGTCAATATAAAAAAGACAATGATATCAGGGCTTTTGAAAAATTTAAGCGCATAAGAGCTGAAGTTAAAATTGCAATTAAAACAGCACATGAAAATTATCTGTTAAAAGCAGAGAATGATATATCTATTAACTCTAACAAGTTTTGGGCCTACGTCAACAGTAGAAAAAGTTCTAGTAAAGTTGCTAATAACATGACCTATGAAAATTATACACTGGACAATCCTGCTGACATACTAAATAGTTTTGCTGATCTTTTTAGCAAGTCCTACGTTCATTCTAAAGTTTCTCATGTTGATGTGAATGAACTTAAATCAACTTGTTTAAATATTGACAGTTTTGACGAAAGCCAGGTACTTGGCGCATTAAAATCTATAAAACCTAAGCGAACTACGGGACCCGACCATATTCCTGCATTCATTTTGAAAGATTGTGCCCAAGTACTCGCTTATCCTCTGACAATCCTGATCAATATTTGCATCCGTTCTAGTACTATTCCGACCATGTGGAAGAGCTCTAAAGTATGTCCGATTTTTAAAAATGGAAATCGAACTGACGTTAAGAACTACCGACCTATTTCTATTATTTGCAATTTTTGTAAAGTATTAAAAATATTACTGGAACGCAGTATTTATCAACATATAACAACATGGATTTGTAAAAGGTCGATCAACAGTAACGAATCTCTCAGTCATTACTCAGCATATAGCAGAAAATATCGATAAACGTATTCAGACTGATGTTATTTATACAGATATGACTAAAGCATTTGACAGACTTGACCATGGAATTTCAGTAAAAAAACTGTCTGCTTTTGGACTCTCAGATAGTCTTATTGACTTACTAAAATCATATTTGTGTAACCATTCACAATACGTTCAGCTCAATGGATTCAAGTCTGTTAAGTACCTTGCCACATCGGGTGTCCCTCAAGGGTCGAATCTTGGCCCACTCTTATTTAATATTTTTATAAATGACATTGGTAGTGTAATTAATGTTAATTATCTACTGATGACCTTAAAATGTATGCTTCCATAAATAGTATTGCTGACTGCGAGCGACTTTCTGAAAATCTAAAACAAGTTAATCAATAATGGTGCCATAGAAATAATTTAAAATTGAACCCAGCCAAGTGAAATGTAATGTCGTACTCCTTAAAGTCATATCCAACTTTTTACCAGTATATTGTTGATGAAATTCCCTTAAACAGACCAAAAAACTTCGCCGATTTAAGAGTCCTATTTGATTCAGCACTTTCTTTGGGCAGAACGGAGTAGAGTCCCGTTTTTATCTGATATAATATTGGTCAAAAATTTAGATGGCTGAGTAGAGTCCGGGGTCAGATTAAATCATTAAAGGATTAACTACCTAGATTACGAATTTAAATATTTAGTATTATCTATTATTAATATATATTTCAAGAACTACCAATTATTTGTTTGTGAACATGAAAAGTACATATTGATTGGTCCCCTTCTACATCCCCGAAAATAAAAATATTAAATTATGTCGTTTGTTTATTACCGTTTTAGTTTAGTTTACAAACCAGCAAGTGAATTAGATCAAATTATGAGTGCATTAAAGTGTATACTTAGCGAGAAAGGAAAGGAGCTTCTAGTCTTAGATAGATATAAATATACTCCATACTTTTGACTGTTTCTAACAGCTCACCCCGTAGAGCGGCAAACTTGAGGTCCATAAGAAAGTTGTCGTTAATGACTTGAAAAATAACATACTAAAATTTGAACAAATTTTGTCAGTACCCAAAATCAATGTGAAAAGTGCGGGGTCCTTTCCACCATGCATATGGGCTGAAAATACAAGTAGTGTAAAAAGAACTACAAATACCTGCGAAAGTTTTCATTCACGGTTTAATTCGTTATTGTACCATTCACATCCTCATATTTTTCAATTTATTACAATTTTAATAGATTTTCAAAGTGATTCATATATGTATAAAGATTAGGACAGCGCAACAAAATGAAATGAAAATATACTCTGCAAAAACTATAGGAAACAAACAATTTTTGGATGACAACATATGTAATTGGGTATTACTTGTAGAATAGTGTATTTAATAAATAAATAAAAATAAAATAAATAAATAAGAACAGGAAGGGGTTAAAGGAGTACTATGAGGAAGTTCGTCACAACAGGGAGGACCTAGTTTGAGGACCTTTTTTTAACTAAGAAAGGATTTGATTTTGCTGGATGACCTTTTTTTGTTTTTGGAAATGACATCTAAACCAATACAAAGTTTATAAAATCTATTAAGGCTCCGTTAAATATTTCGTTTTTCAAACGGGTTCCGTCGCCAAAAAATTTTGAGAAACACTGGCTTAAGTTTTCTATGTGAGGCACAAATTTGATAGCTCATTCGATTTTCTCAGAAAGTATTCATATTTTGACATTCAAAAAATTCATATTTTCCACTATAGAATCTGCAGGTAAAATATTACCCTTTCCATTGACAGTAATTCGTGTTCGTGATCCGAAAAAATGGAAATAAATCACTTCATTTGAATCATTTTTTTTTACTTAAAAGGATTTGAACATGGAATCCGTTATTCGAATCACATCTCGTTAATCGGATACGTGATTCGAATTTATTTTTTGAGAATTCATCTCAGCTCTTTTATCGACCTAGTAACGGGTCAACAACGGACCACCAGATGCTTCTTAACACTTATTTTAATTAAAAATAATTTTATTTCCGTAAGATTACAGTTTTTGCAAAGAAAAATTCACAATCTTTCGGCTCTATGTTAATACACACTTTCGACCACTAATTAAAAATAAAAACTGTTTTAATTTAACTTAATCTAAACATTTTTCAAAAATAACAAATTGCTGACAAAACGCTTTAAAAGTATACTGAATCGTGAGTGAAGTAGACTTGATCGTCGCGTTGCCATATTTATCTTTGCTGGGCTAGAAGTAAAGTCGGAAATGACTATATCAATGATTATGAGATTAACCTAGGCTGTTTGGATATACTAGAAGAATAGTAAACCCTATATTAGATACCCGAAAGATAATGAGTATTCCGAGTAAAAGAATATGAAAATTAATCCTTTCATAGCAACTAATTTTAAAACTTACCTGTTTTTCTACATTTATCGTGCGCAAATTTACATTTATTGGTTAAACATTGAGCTATGTATGCCAATTCTTTGTTGTAATTCTAAAACAATAAAAAATATATTAATGTGTTGTGTCTGAAATTTGAGTCTATATAGATGTACCGTTTAATAGAAAGTCGGTTGAATGGAAAAAGTTTTTCAGTTATTTCAAATAACTAATAATATAATAATAATAATAAAAATTATAATAACTGGCTAGATTTGCAATCGATAGAAACTTACCAAGGCGTTCATATTTGATGCAGAAGGTTGCCTATGGGACGTTTCTCGACCAAATGCAACCTTGTTTCTTAAAGAATTGTGTTGATCGAGAATATTTCTTATGTCTTCGTTGGACAAACCAATTTGTCTAGCGTTTCGACCGCATGATGAAGAATCTATGCCGCAGTTCTATAGAATACAAAATTAAAATTTTATACAAATAATTATTATTTGAATTCAATATCAGAAAAAAATTGAATGCTTAGAAAGGAATATTTTTAAATAAAAAAATATTTGAATATAGGGTTTGCCAGATTCGAATATCTAAAATTTGGTTATACCAATCGAAAAGCTGTCAAAAAATCGGGACTTTGAGTACCAATCGGGAGCTCTTGAGGGTTCACTTCTCTGGTGCACAAACCATAGCGCACACACCGGCTAACCGGAATCTAAATGGACTGCAAGCTCATAATAGAGCCAACAATTAAGATTGGAGGATAGCCAAACAAGTGGTGAATTATGGTAAACTGAAATGGTCAATTAGCTCATTTGAACCATATAAATATTATAAATCACCGGGCATAGACGGGATTTATCCAATAAAGTTACAAAGAGGTCCTGATATTTTATACAGCAGACTCTGTAACATACTCAGAAGTAGTCTGGCCTTTGGACACGTACCAAAAGCTTGGAGAAATATTAGGGTAACTTTTATAACAAAACCTGGGAAAATAGGAGAGGAAACGGCAAAGTCCCTAAGACCAATAAGTCTTATGTCCTTTGTACTTAAGACTTTGGACAAACTGCTAGTTAGATAAGCATATTAGAGACATGATATTGGTTCAGAGGCCAATATACCAAGACCAATACGCCTATAGTGCAGGGAAATCAACTGAAACAGCTTTCCATCGATTAATAAAAGGGAAAACAAGAAGGTAATGCAAGGAGTATTCTTGGATATCGAGGGTGCATTTGACAATACCTCCGTTGAATCGATCATTAGATCTCTCAAACACAGAGGAATCGAGAACACGTACGTCTCCTAGAAAGACTCCATGCTAAGGGAGAGAACTATACACACAACCCTTATAGGAGAGACAATAGCGGCACGGGTAGCGAAAGGATGTCCGCAGGGTGGAGTGCTGTCTCCACTCCTGTGGAACCTTGTAGTGGACGAGCTGCTTAGGGCTCTCAAATATAAGGGAAATAGAACCCTGGGATATGCCGATGATCTAGTGATCATGGCACAGGGAAAATACAACATTATAGTAAGAGATCGAATGCTGAAAATATAGTAACAAAATGGACAGAGGCGGAAGGACTAAACAGGAAGGACTAAACAATAGCCCAAACAAATCTGACATAATTGCTTTCACCCGTAGGAGGAAATTGGAGAGACTAGGGCCTCTAAACCTAAGAGGTGCAAGTATCCAGCTTAAGGGGGAGGTAAAATATGTTACCTGGAACTAGCATCTAAAAAAAATCACAAGGAGAGTGGAAAACTCTTTAATGGAAAAAATGGGGCTTAAAACCAGACATGGTATATTATAATAATAGTAATAATAATTGGCTTTATAACATGGTGGTGAGACCGATAACATACGCAGCTTTGGTGTGGTGGCCAAAGACACAGCAATGGCAAGCAATAACGAAGCTAAGCAAAGTACAAAGACTTGTCTGCCTCGGAATAACGGGGGCAATGAAAACAACTCCCACAGTTGCAATGGGACTCCCACCTCTTCACTATGTGATGCAAGGGGAGGCAAGATTAGGTGCTTACAGATTAGGGAATACACTGGAAAATCTTGACATTAGGCCAGGTTACATGAGTATCTCCAGGTTAGTGACAGGAGACGTGCTAGACATAAGATCGGATCACATAACGAAGAGGTACTCTTTTAATACTTCATTTGAGGTTTTATTATAGGAAAGAGCGGAGATCGCCATAAGGGAGCCCAATGCCCAACGACAGGAACAAACCTGGTATACAGACGGGTCTAAGACTGCGGAAGGCACTGAGGCGAGAGTATTATTCAAAAACCCTGATACTAACCATGGCAGTGCTATAAGAATACATTCCTCGATATTTCAGGCCGAGGTATACGCAATTTTGCAATGTGCAAAAACGAATAATAAAAGAGCTGTCGAAAATCAGCGTATTCAAATAATGTCAAACAGTCAAGCTGCACTTAAGGCCATATCGAGTCGAGAGTACCAAAAAATACCCTCTGGGGTTTTATAAACGACTGGATTCGGGAACAACATATTAACTATTGGGGAAGCACCCCAAAACAGGCCCATGGAAAAGCCTTCATAGGCAAACCATGTCCCAAAAGAACTGGAAAACTACTCTTTATGAATAGGAACCAGTTGAAAGTGATAACAGGGTTCATGACTGGGGACGCCCCAGTAAAGGGACACTTAAACAAAATTGGCATGTACAATGGGGAACTCATGTGCCGACTATGTCACAAGAAACCAGAAACGGCCAAACACATACTGTGCGAATGCGAAGCTCTAGATCGCAAAAGACAGGCACTTTTTGGACAACCTCAGGTTCATCCAACAACGTATATAACTCACTCATCCAAGGATCTGTACAAACGTGTACAAGGTACAAAGGTGCTATAAACTAACATGGAGTAAAACACAATAAGCCAATAGGCTTCAGTGTTATTCGGAGACATATAGTCAAACGAGCCCAGGAGAAAAAAAAAACCAATCGGAAAGCTATTTTTCTAAAGGAATATATTTAAGGAAATAAAATTCATAATTCTCAAAATAAAACAATAAAACTTATCATTAAATTTAGAGACATAAATTAACCCAAAAGAAAAAATGCATTATTCCATGGGTCTACACGGTGTGAAACAGCCAAATGGAATAAATTCGGTGAAAATACATGTCATGTAACAGTGCAATGCCAACTTTTTTATTTTAAATGCAACACTCTGTATATTTTTCAATTTTTGGATTCTTTAGAAAATTCTAGATATATTTTATGAACTATGTCATATACCTAACTGTTGGTTACCTATAGTAACGAATTTCTGTAATCAAATTATTTTGTTTCATAAAGGTTAATTTTTGAAAACAATTTAATATATCCGAAACAGTTAGGTACATAAAATATGGCTCGAATTTTCTGAAGAATTCAAAAATTGAAAAATATACAGGGTGTTGTATTTAAAATAAGAAAGTAGGTATTGGCCAATCGATCCCATTCATTCATTTATTACCGAATTTAGTCCATTTGGCTGTTTCACAGTGTATACAATTCTCAACGTCAAAACCTAATAAAATCTTAATAATATGACGAATAAATGATTTCATATATCGAAAATAAGTGACTTATAACTATTTATAATGTTTTTCCTACATTAAAAAAAATTTCCCAATATCCCCAATTTCTGAATAATTATTTTACCCATGTGAAATCGGGACAATTAGGGCCCCGACGTATAGTCCATCGGGACATTGGACAAAATTTTCAATATCTGGCAATCCTAATTGGATAGTCTAGAAAATTAAAACATTTCTTTTCTTTACCTTTTTGGGAATTATGATTATTTTCGGCCTCGAGTTTTCAACGGTTTTTTACGTTTTGGGGACCCGTGTGTGTGTGTGTGTGTGTGTGTGTGTGTGTGTGTGTGTGTGTGTGTGTGTGTGTGTGTGTGTGTGTGTGTGTGTGTGTGTGTGTGTGTGTGTGTGTGTGTGTGTGTGTGTGTGTGTGTGTGTGTGTGTGTGTGTGTGTGTGTGTGTGTGTGTGTGTGTGTGTGTGTGTGTGTGTGTGTGTGTGTGTGTGTGTGTGTGTGTGTGTGTGTGTGTGTGTGTGTGTGTGTGTGTGTGTGTGTGTGTGTGTGTGTGTGTGTGTGTGTGTGTGTGTGTGTGTGTGTGTGTGTGTGTGTGTGTGTGTGTGTGTGTGTGTGTGTGTGTGTGTGTGTGTGTGTGTGTGTGTGTGTGTGTGTGTGTGTGTGTGTGTGTGTGTGTGTGTGTGTGTGTGTGTGTGTGTGTGTGTGTGTGTGTGTGTGTGTGTGTGTGTGTGTGTGTGTGTGTGTGTGTGTGTGTGTGTGTGTGTGTGTGTGTGTGTGTGTGTGTGTGTGTGTGTGTGTGTGTGTGTGTGTGTGTGTGTGTGTGTGTGTGTGTGTGTGTGTGTGTGTGTGTGTGTGTGTGTGTGTGTGTGTGTGTGTGTGTGTGTGTGTGTGTGTGTGTGTGTGTGTGTGTGTGTGTGTGTGTGTGTGTGTGTGTGTGTGTGTGTGTGTGTGTGTGTGTGTGTGTGTGTGTGTGTGTGTGTGTGTGTGTGTGTGTGTGTGTGTGTGTGTGTGTGTGTGTGTGTGTGTGTGTGTGTGTGTGTGTGTGTGTGTGTGTGTGTGTGTGTGTGTGTGTGTGTGTGTGTGTGTGTGTGTGTGTGTGTGTGTGTGTGTGTGTGTGTGTGTGTGTGTGTGTGTGTGTGTGTGTGTGTGTGTGTGTGTGTGTGTGTGTGTGTGTGTGTGTGTGTGTGTGTGTGTGTGTGTGTGTGTGTGTGTGTGTGTGTGTGTGTGTGTGTGTGTGTGTGTGTGTGTGTGTGTGTGTGTGTGTGTGTGTGTGTGTGTGTGTGTGTGTGTGTGTGTGTGTGTGTGTGTGTGTGTGTGTGTGTGTGTGTGTGTGTGTGTGTGTGTGTGTGTATGTGTGTGTGTGTGTGTGTGTGTGTCCTCGATCACTCATGAATGGATACAAAGCAAAACACCAAATTTTAAACTTAAGCTTTTTTTTGGCCTCCAGTAAACTGATTAGATTTTGGACAGAGTCGGAACATCTGGAGGGGTACTTTATGAGAGGTCATATTTAAATTTTAGGAATATATCTCTTATTTACGCTTGGAATAGAAAATGTTTTAAATATAAAATACTAACAATATTATGATCTATAATTTTTGTTTTATACAAAATTTTTCTAAAATGGTCCGTATTTGAGAAATTTGACAAAATGTAAAAAAAAATAATTTTTTAAAAAATTGTTCAAATAAGGTTGTTTTTTATATAAATCTCTATAATTTTTATTTTATACATAATTTCTCTAAAATAGACCGTATTCGAGTAATTTGAGAACATGTGTAAATTTAGAATTGTGAAGAAAACTCAAAAACGGATAAAGGAAAAAACATTAAATTTTAAACTTAAGTTTTATTTCGGCCTCAGGTAAGATGATTAGATTTTGGACAAAGTCGGAACATCTGGGGGATACTTTATGGGAGGTCGTTTCTATATTTTATGGAATATATCTGTTATTAATGTTTGGTGAAGAAAATTGTTCAAATAAAAGTTACTTCTAATATTATTATCTATAATTTTTGCTAAATGCCAAATTTTATTGAAATTGTCCGTATTCGAGAAATTTGACAAAATGTGCAAAATTCTGATTTTTAAGAAAATTATTAAACTAAAAGTTGTTTGCGATATCGATCTCTATAATTTTTTTTAACATGATTTTTCTCAAATGGACCGTAATAGAAAAATTGGAGGAAAAGTGCTAAATTTAAATGTTTTAGTAGTTTCGTTTTCAATGATTATCTAAAGAAAAATGTTTCAAGATGTATATGAAAAATGTATATATTTAGTTTATTCTCTAAACATTTATAGAGGTACTGCAATAGGTTGTACAAAATAACCGAAAAAAGCCTGTAATAACTAGATAGGAAAGTCATGTGTTGGGCACATCAGATTTTTTTATAAAAGTTCAAAAGTTGTTCGTGAGTAACAAAATAAAAATATTGTAATAAAATTTAAGTTTTAGATAAACGTTTTCAAAACGTTCATTTAATAATTAAAATATTCAAGTAAAACTCAAAGTCTACAATTACACAAAAAAAAATATTTTGCTTACCCCATTTCTTCTAACACAGGCAAGATGGTCATTACAAAATCGGCAATACTGATTTTGTGCATTTGCAATAGAAAATATAACGAAAAAAACTATAATACCGAATTTCTCCATAGCGTTCAATATTTTTTTAACAATCCAATTATTTACGTTTGCAGAAAAAAATGTTTAGGAAAAGAAGTAGGTAAATAACTACAATTAGAAAAATTGAAACTTTTTAAGTACAATGGTACGTTTATGCCTATAGATACATATCGTAACAATATTCACGTCCAGCAAGTAGCTAAATATAAGAATATTTTTCTTGATAAGCCGGTATATTAAAAAACGTTTTAAAATAAAAGATACGAGATAATTTAAATTCTCAATGTCATTTTTAATTTCTAATTTCTACAATTTCATTTGATCGATTTACCCACTTACTAAGTAATTGTGGTTATTCCATGGAAATTGGGGAAGAGCTGGGCAGAATTAAAATTTTCAAGGAGGGAACGCATTGAATGGTCGCGATCCCGTCGCATCGCGGTTTGTTCTGTGCTGAGCTGATCGTGGTGTAAACAAAATCAGTTGCATTTCGCAATCGCGCACAATCCTACTTCCGCTCTTCTTAAAGTTGTAGCATTGTATTTAGATATTGTAGCTTATTTAGTTAAGAAAAATATTTTATTGCTCTTCTATTTGAAGGAGAAGAAAAGCGCCAAAGAAAAAAGCTTGCAAGATGTCATATTTATTCAATTAACAGAACCAGACAAGTAGAGAGTGAATTATAAATTTTATTCAACAGAAAATTGTTATTGAACGGACAGCGATTGTTTCAGTACTTTCTTATGTCATTTTGATACCAAAATACAAAAATAATGGCTTTAATTTTTTTATATAATTTTCAGTATAATTTTGCTCTACAAAAAATCAGTTAAATAAACTTTGTCGTGGCGTACGGCATGGGTACGTCTAAATTTTATGCCTCTCTCAAAAGACTTATTAGGACTATAATTTTATAGCTTTTGATATTTTTTAAATAAATTATGTACTTTTGTTGGTAACTTCAGAATTCCAAAACAAATTAAAATAAAAAATATCCCAAATATCTCTAAAACTAATCACTTTATTATGTTTCCAACAAGAGTACATGCGAGCGCCGAGAATCTACTGGAGCAGAGCTGGTTGTATATAAATAGTGCGACTTTATTTGTAAAGCCGGTTTTGATTTAAATATTAAACTAGTTGGGTAAATTATTTGACTTATAGTTATTAGTTTTTTATGAAATGGGAGGGATACTTTACCCTGAGCCTGCTCGGTTATTTGCATTTCTCGTATTTTTAGATGTTTGGAGTACAGTTTTGGTGTGCAGTTTTAGTACACAGACTGGCACTATCAGACGTAGATTGAATAGTCGATTTTCGTGTTTCAACTCTGAAGGTTTTGCTACTACCCCCACAGATACTAAAAGCACGAACTGAAATCTCATCTAGTCACCTTCGGTTAAGGATTGTTCATAAGTATTGAAGGAAGCTGTAGATACACAGCTGGAACGTTCGCCGAAGTTCAACGGAGAACAGGGTTAATTAATTTTGTTCTTAGCGTCTTATGGCTTCAATGTTATAATAGATATTTTAGTTCTTTTAAGTAATATTTTGGGAAGAGGCTTGTTCTGTTTCATACGAGATAGTATATTACATAGTAATGGGATTTTATGAATTTTTATTAGCTAAAAAAGAAATGAAAAAGAAGAACTGGAACATAAAGAACAGGCGAAAGACAATAAATTAAAGAGCCATAAGGTGGAATCGACGTGTTAAAGTTACAACTTTCGACGGGAAGATATCGTGGACTAGTTACCTACAACAGTTCAAAACAGCTGCGTGAGCAAACAAATTTTCTAAAAAAGAAAAGGCAATACATCTGACCATGGCCCTTCAAGGAGATTGAAAAGAGACTTAACATGCGATATGGCCACAAACACTTAAAGCAGGTGTACCGAATACAGTTAAAGAATCACAGAAACGTGACGAGAGCCTTCAAGAATACGAATGACATATTGCCCCGATGGTGCGATTTTCCTATTCATCAGCTCCAGAATACATGATTGAATGTTTGGCTATTCAAGAATTTTTTGATGGACTTCGAGAGGATGAAATGCAAATATCACTCCATTTAGTCCGTCACAAAACATTGGTCGATGTCCGCCGCTTTTGAATATGAAGCGGCTACTCTGGCTTCTGATAGAGTAAGTAAGAACTGTAAAAGAGGTAGAACAGAGAAATAAATTCGACCAATTGTTTCACATGATGAAAAGACATATTGAAAAACAAACGAAATGTAAGCAATTCGAGCAAACGCCCAAATAACACTAAGAATCGAATAAACAGTGCCTGTAGCTGTACAGGAAGGACCAGTGATATCTGATAGATGTAAAATCATAAGAGTACCGTGGTTACAAGGAACTGTAGAGAAAGGAACGCCTGTCATGGTGGAACCTTCAGTGGTGCAACGAAGGTGTTGGTCAAGGAACTCTGTTTCAAAGAACTTTGTTGGCCACATCTACTAAAGAAGTTACAGTACGACAAACAATGGTTGACAACGATGAGTGAGCTCCTGCCAGCCTTGGGGAAAAACAAGAGAATGAGCCTGTCTTAAAAAATATGCGACAATGGAAAGGGGAAAATCGTCGACCTACTTGGAAAGAAGTATCGAAACTCTCTTTAGTTAAGTGATATTGGGCTCAGTAAGACTTTTATTCTAGAAGAAGGCTTATTAAAGCGAAAACTAGAGAATGAGGATGGTTCCAAAAGCAGAAGACAGTTGGTCATTCCAAAGGCTAGAGTAGCCGTAGTACTACGTCAGTTACACGACAGTCTATTAGGGAGACAACTCAGTGGTAAGGAACCCTTTCAGAGAGTTCGTGAAAGCTTTTATTATATGAACAGTTCCGATGAT